>JBAMDN010001098.1:0-184441 GCA_037074945.1 Tetracladium marchalianum
GCCAAACAAATGTATTTAACTACGTATTTAAAGGCAGGAGGTGTGTGCGATTCGATCTGACGGGCGCATGACGTGTGCATATGATCGAAACATGAACTGGCTGCCTCTCGTGGGATAGGGAAGATCGGGGAGGCAGGAGGAGATGTCCGTTTGTACTTACACCTATGCGACGTTAGTACTTGTGTTGGCCGAATGAACGACGTATATGCATGTACTAGATGGGAAGAACGTACATATTGCACGGATCGTTCTCATTTGCCTATGGAAGTCTTGCAGAGTTATCGTCGTGTGGTTGTTGTTGGTCCAGGTCGGAGAGTTGGTGTCGATGGCAGAACGAGAAGGTAAGAGTCGCCGCGTGCCTGTCAGAGAAGTCGCGACTTCTACCGCGGAATCACGTGTTTCGCTAGCGTGAACAAAGAGCTCATGGATTTAGTGCAATAGAGGAAGCTGGCGTGACTGTAGACGTAACTAGAGGAATTCATACTTCTTTCATTTCTGTATCCTTCCCTTTGAGAAGTAAGGTAGGTAAGAACGGTATTCGGAGCTTCGATAGCTTCGCGCCCGCAAGACATCACCTGGGAATAATTTCCATTCTCCTCTGAAGCTGGGTGCGAGCCTAGTTGAATCTCGCCAACTTTATAGAGAACTGGCCGAATAGAGAAAAGAGTGAGTGTAGCTTGAATACATTTCACTAAACTCACACCCACCCGCATTAACTCTTGGCTATCCATAAGTTGCCGCATTCCAACCCGCTACGACATGCCGCTGTTGGTGCTTGCGCGACTTCACGAATAAACGGATTCACTCTCTGCGCTTTTCACTCTCCATCTCTCTTCCACACCACTACCACATACACAAGCAGAGGGGCTTCATCTTGCCTTCTCCGCTCTTATAGCAACACATCCCAGGGTCCCTCACCAAATTTGCGAATAGCCATGGATCCTTCATCTATGTTTTATAGTGGGCTGGGACGGAGCGGCGTGAATACCCTCCCCACGACGCTGGGAGGCTCGCAGGTACAGACTCAACTTTCTCTCTATATTGTAGGACACACATTTTACTTACCATTGCTCCTCAAATAGACTCCCATTCTTGGAAATGATACATCTATGACCGGGATGCTCGAGGATAGTATGCTCGACGACTATGATAACCTGCCCATTAGTCTCGACGGGAGTGCGGGCCACGGTTCTGCCTCTTTTGTGCCCTTGAACACATCAATGAATCCTGGAGATAGCAACCAGCTGATCGGAATCTCCAATGCGGACACGCCTATGTCTGGTGCTGGCGCCGGTCCTCTGCCCACCGGCTTTGGCGCACCGTCAACCTTGAATGGGGGAAGCACGCTTACGGAGTTTACAAAGAGGAGGAACTGGTCACAGAGAGTGGTGGAAGAATTGAGAGATTTTCTGCACGTCTTGACTCCTGATGGTCGTATTGTGTATATCTCTCCGAGCAGTCAGGTCTTAACTGGGTATGCCCCCGAGGAGCTGCTGAACAAATTCATTGTCGACTTCATTCATGCGGACGATAGCGGCATTTTCGTACGGGAATTCAACGAATCTATTGCTAGTGGTCATCCCTTGCGCTTCTTCTACCGTTTCCGAAGGAAGGATGGATCATTTACAATTTTTGAGTCGCATGGACATCCCCATCTTACATCAGAGGCCGCGCAATTCGGACCAAGTAATACAGCTGGTTTCTGCCGTGGTTTCTTTATGATGGCTCGTCCATACCCCACCAAGAATGCTGGACTACTAGACTCTTTCCTAGAACATAAAATGGAGAACGAACGATTGATTAAACGCATCAATGATCTTAAGCGAGAGGAGGAGGAAGATGCAGATGATGCCAATAAAACGTATCTCAGCAGCAAGCAAGGGACGTCAGAAGCTGTGACGGAGACAGAGACAACAGGATCAGCGAGTATATTGTTCAAGCCTAGTTCCAGCGCTGCAATGCCGCCTCCGACACAGCCGATCGTGAATCCGGCTTTGACTCGACAGAATCTAGAGGATGCAAATGCTAGTAGTAAGCCAGATTCAATTGGAGATAAGATGGATCGCTTTGCTACGGACAAAACGACTCGTTATGAGGGTGCTACACACATTGAGACAGTTGAGATGCTCACGGGTCTGCGATATCAAGATGGTGAAAGAAGCCGAGGAATAAGTACTGGGGATGTGAGTCCTTCTCTGATAAGAGGAGATGCTGGCATTGCCATACCTCTAGATAAAGAAGGGCGAGGGGATAAGAAGAAGAAAATCAAGCTTCCAGATGAATATGTTTGCACTGATTGTGGTAAGTTCTCCTTCTCTTCAATATGCGCATAATAAATAACACAACAAACCAGGTACTCTTGATTCTCCTGAATGGCGAAAAGGTCCCACGGGACCAAAGACTCTCTGCAATGCATGTGGTCTTCGCTGGGCAAAGAAAGAGAAGAAAAAGCCAAATACCACCAACACTCATACACCAGCGGCTTGAAATTCTTCAAAATCTTGGCATTAGACACTACTGCATTGGGCGTAAAGGATGGGTTTTGGTAATTTTTGGGCAAAGCGTGAGCAAGGTCTTGAATTCGAAAGACAAATTTCGCAAAAGGTGTTACAAGAGACGGGACTATGATACCAGGATGAGAGGATTATTCTTTTGACGCCATTAGTACTATGAAGAAAAATCAAATTTTAATCTTCCAAGTGTGAGTCTTGCTTTTTTCTACTGATTAAACAAATCAGATACCTTGGTAGGACCATGTCCAAATTGCAACATGCTCCATTTCAAAAGCCGGGTTAACCTAGTTCGCTTGACACCATCGCCACGTCAATTTCTACCGGCCCAATTTTCATTCCCTCTTCTCTCCAGAACCGGTCTGTCCTTACTATACCACGAGAAGATCAAGATTCTGCCACACAAACCCCAACCCCAAGCCCAAAACCATCAAGCCCACAGTACTCAACCCCACACTTAACACACCCCTTCCCTTCTCCAACACCTTCCTCCTCTCTTTCACATACTCCCCCAAGGGCACTCTGTTTCCCCACCTCTCCTTCTGGCCAAAATATGTTATCACCGCCGCCTTACTAATCTGAAAAATCCTAAAGCCATCTTTATCCTGCAACTTCCTCTTCACGCCCTCCTCTTCCTCCTTATCATCTTCATCACTCCCGGCTTTATACCTCGTCACCACAGGCCACACACTCATTTTCGTCATTGGACGATACAGCAAGCCTGGTGGTTTGGGCTGTTTATCTAGGACTTCTTGTTTGCGACAGGCGGCGAGGGCGTAATATGAGGTGACTTTGCGCTTTGAAATCTCGGCAAGATGCTGTGTGTCGGGTGTGTATTGCTTGTTCTTGTTTTGTAGATCAGCAAGGACGGCCGAAATGGCATATTCTTCGGCTTTCCAGGCTCGAAGTTCGTCGTTGTAGAGATCTTTTACGGCTTGCTTACTAGAGGTGTAATAGGAGAATTCTAGATTCCATTGGTCTTCTGGTTCATACGCTTCTCCTAGGCTGCATTCGGTGAAGTAGAAGATGCTGGGTGAGAGACGGATGCAGAGGGAAAGGTAAGCTGCGGTGGAGATGATGTTGTGAAGGGCTTGGTATTGGTCTGAAATATTTGGGAGGGGTATGTCGGTTTCAGGTGGGATGGAATAGAGATAGTGTGAGAGGGGCTGAAAGAGCAGAGATATTTGTGCTGTGAGAGTTGCAACTTCAGGATAGAAGTTTTCGGTCACGGGGGCGTGACCAAGGATTTTACGGACGGTTTGGGAACGGAGTTCTGTTCGTTGGAAGCCTGTGTATGTCATAAAAGTATCAGCACGACATCCTGATACGACCAAAAGAGCGTTCATAATGTGATCTAGGAATTACCTTCACGATCCAACAACGCCCTCTCAATTCCAAACAACAAATCACACTGTTCCTCATTCGCCCCCCACAAATCAGTATCAAAGATCTTAACCTTGATAATCTTCATCAAGATCGCCATCACCAACCACCTCCTCTGTACCGTATTCTTGAACACAAAATCCCACCCGCCCATCACAGGATCCTCCTCACAAACTTGCTCCGCCCAAGCAATAAACTCCTTAGTCACGCTAGTCTCCCACAGTTGATAGCTCTCACCATTGCCGGGTCTAACCCTCTCAAGATCATGCACGCCGAAGAATTTAGTGGTGAATTGTTCACACATTCTAAAGAGTTTATTGAACATCGTGATATACCACTGATCAGAGCGATCTTTCATGGGATGCGTCTTATAGTCAATCCGAAGTGGCTGTGGTCTCAATTTAGCCAGATCTACTTGTGGTTTTACGTGTACTTTGGTGTATTGGTTGCGTTTGGCTTTTCGTCTGTTCCTGCTGTCGCTGGGGTCATCTTCGGGCTCTGAATCGTTTGGATCTTGTGCTTGGGAATGACTGCGTTTTCGTCCTGCGATTTGTGGATGTCCGGAGATGGAGGGAGTGGACTCAATCGCTCTCTGGATCAATCCGAGGTTATCAGCGATGATTTCGTTGTCTTCTCGACTCCATGCTATGGAGGTCGCTGTGTATTCACTTGGTTTGCGAAGTCTATTCAGAACATCGGCGGCGGTTTTCGAAGTTTGGTCATGCGGGATTGGAGCGCCTATTGCTGTACTTTCGTACATTGGTGTTTCCTGGGGTCGACGACCCCAAACTGGAGTCAATGGGGGAGTAGGTGGCGCTGATAGATTCGCTTGCCGTTTAAGAGATACAGGATCATCAGTGAAGGTGACTCTCCTCGTCAATTTTGCCAAACCTCCACCAACACTTGTTTTTCGCCCGCTTTGTGGTGTTGGATAGGATCCATCATCGTTCTGACTTGGTCTCCTGCTGCTTGCACTCCAGGTGCTTCCACGGCTGATTCCAGGAGTTGGTATCTTGGGAGAGTTTGAAAGTCGACTTGCACTTCCAGGTGGACTAGGTTGTGACATGTTGGCTTCGTCCTCAAGCATTCGAGGAGTTGGTCTCAGAGACGAGAAGGAGAAAAGTCGATACACACATCTCCATAAATCCATTATGTGAGAGGATAAAGAAAAAGAAAAATGTGGGACATGGCCACGCGACACATAGTATAAAGAAGGAGAAAAATGGTGGAACAACTGAAAGCAGCCTTTTTTGTGTGAAAAGGAATGTAAACACAAACACATCAAAAACCCGTTTACGATTGATTTACTTTAGGAACCTTGCCGATTTGCTACGAACTCAAAATATTGCATCCGAACGACTTTAATTGGGTGGTAGAGACACACGTCTCTTTCGGTACTGAGAACCGTTTTTGTGGAGAGGTTGGAGCCGATTTGTGGCTACAGCTGCGTGCCTTGATTCTTGGAAGTCTATGCACGAAACTTGTAAGATTTGACACGACTTCCCCTCCTTCCTATGCGATGGGAATCAGCCACCACGCGACCTCACAATTTAGACTTCGACCCGCCTTCCCCTCCTCTAAATAACGACAGAGTATTAGCGACTATCTCCGATTTCTCCTGCCCGTTGAAACTTTCTAAATGATAAGCAAAGGAACAAAGAAAGACATGCCTACAAGTGTGCAACACACTCAATTTCCACATCCGTTCCCAGCGGTAGTTGAAAGACAGCGACACAAGTCCTATTGTTTCACATTGTTAACTTCTCTTTGAAGCACGAAACGTATGCTGGATCTTCGATTGTTGACTTACCTCACTGGTTTAGGATCCTTGTTGAACCACTTAGCGTAGACACTGTTCATAGCCGCAAAGTTCTCCATGTTAGTGATGAAGATATTGACTTTAACGACGTTATCGATGCTCGATCCGGCTGCTTCGAGAACAGCGGCTAGATTGAGTAGGCATTGTTCCTTTGTTGGTTATTAGCTGGTTGGCTAAGACATAGTTTGAATTGGTTGGACGTCGCAATCTTGGAAGCAACGATAAATTGAGAACTTACCGTGCGATCCGCAATACCGCCCTCGACCATGTTTCCAGTCTTAGGGTCTGTTCCGATTGAACCAGAGCAGTAGACCATTCCCTGGCATTTGATGGCTTGAGAGAAGAAGGGCAATGGCGCTGGAGCCTTGTCGGTGAGAACTGCTTCCTTTTGGGCCATGTTGTTAGAAGAGATATCTGCTCAGTGAGATAAGAGATGGATTGAGAATGTAGATTGAGATATTCCTTCAATCGAAAAGGGGTTGAGTTATGAAATAGTGAAGTGACGTTGATTACAAACGAGGGGTTGAGAGTGGGGTTGTGAAGGGCGTGAAAACGTAAAAAGCTACATTGCTTGGCATGGAAGTATATTTCATCTTAGAAGTATTCAACCGCAGTGGAGTCTCTAAATTTCTAAAGATTGATAAGCTGCTGGAGAATCCGAGGAGCTTCATTATTCGATAAGAAGGTGTACACTCGTTTGCCACTTTTCTATCTGGGAGGGTTCCCCTGACTCGGGTTTAAGGCCTGAGGGCAGGAGACCGCTGGGCGAAATTGGGGCCCAATGTGCGATGTGCAACAGAATATTTCCAAACCTCACTACAATTTTGGCTTGCAGTCATCCAACTCATCCGGAGCTCTCGTCTCAATCGGCTGCCACCACGGCCATGCAATTGGAGCATCTTTACTCATATTCCCTTTAAACTGCGGCGCTCTCTTCTCCAGAAAGCTATCCACACCTTCTTGCTTATCTTTTCCTTCAAATAACTCCAACAGGACTTTACTGTCCAACAAATGAGTTTCTTCTGCTGTACCAGGATTTCTCCAGATCATATCCTTCATCAAATGTGTACTAACAGCACTTGTATTTCTAGCCACATCACCAGCGATTTCCAAGGCTCTGGTCAACACCTTCTCAGGAGCAACAACTTCACTGAACAAGCCTCCAAAATGAGAGCTGGAAGCCGGAAACACAGAGCCCGTAGTGATTAGATACATAGCCCTGCTATACCCAATCAACCTAGGCAAAAAATAAGAACTCATAGCCTCCATGACGATCCCACGCTGCGCAAACACAAATCCTATTTTTGCCCTCTCACTCACGATCCGGATGTTCATTGGCAAAGTCATGGTGATGCCAACTCCAACAGCACTACCATTTATAGCAGCAATGACCGGTTTGGTACAGCGAAAAATGGATAGAGCAACCCGGCCTCCGCCGTCTCGATGGGTACGTGCTGTGTCGTTTTTATAAGAGAGACCAGCTCCTCCTTCTAGGTCTGCACCGGCGCAGAAGATGTTGCCGTGACCGGTTACGACGATTGCTTTGACTCGAGGATCGAGAGATAGTAGGTTGAAGCTTGTTTCGAGCTCGGTGGTCATGGTATCAGTGAAGGCATTGTGCTTTCCTGGTCGGTAGAGGGTGATGAGAATGACCGGTGTGGGTGTAGTGGAGGTTTCTGGGACATGAGAGATGCGAATTTGCTGAAAGGGAAGGGAGGCATAAGAGTCTGGGAGTTTTGTTGGAGGCATTGTTGCTTCTCGACTGTGCAAAGCTTGAAAGCTGTCGAAAAATAAACGTTCCCTTAATATGAAATTTGGGGCTTGAGAAATGAGCAAACAAGAAATTAAAGTAACAGCTTTGATATAAAATGAACTGTATTGAGAGAAAACGAGAGCTGCACTTGCAGAGTGTGGGGTAGTGAAATCTGGGGAAATGTCAAGAGAAAGCGGAGGCTGAAGCACCAGATGGTCTTGGTGCCGAGGTCCAGGATCAGCACCTTACTTCAACAACAATGGTGCAACTCACCCAAGGCAACAAGTTCAGAGGCCCAGATCTCATGAGAATGGCATCCCAAGCACCCAGATCTCACGTCCAACTTCCAGCAGAAGTTCTCCTCCATATCTTCGACTGTCTAGTCCCCTCTGACCCAACCCCTCTTGCTCTCCCCGCCAGTGATCCCGTTACCAAGACACTCCTCTCCCTTGCCCAAACCTCACGCGAACTTTATCTCATAGCGATCCCTTATCTCTACGCCCACTGCCTTTATATTGACGATGTATCTCGTCTCTACGCACTCCATAGAAGCCTGCGACTTCACTCTCCCCAAAATGTCTCTGAAACATTGCCAAGTACGCTCCAGCTCCCGCATAAAACCTCAACACTACCACCAATCTCAATACTCCCTCACGCAACATCACTCTGTCTCCAATTCGTAGGTTTCGAAGTCCACACCGTCCGAGGATCTTCTGAAACACTACACCATCTCACTATCCCCGACTTTCCCGTACTGACAGAGCTTCTGACCCTACTCGCGCCCTCCCTGCAACGGCTTTTCCTCGATATATGCTGTTTCAATGCCCTCCGGAAATCCCAACCCATTCTTATGGGAGATCTCGTCAAGGTCATCTTCTCCCTTCATGAACTCCGTCTCTTTTGCTACATGTTCGGCAACATCTTCCTCCCCGACCGCTACGAGCTCCCAGGTACCATCCCCCTCCCCACCTCCGAGTTTAAGGTCGCCTGGCCCAAATTGAGCGTTTTGGGGATGATGATTTTCAGGACAGACACAGACCTTTTCTGGGAAGAGGTAGCAAAGATGGAGGGTTTGCAAAGCGTGATTGTAGGGTCTTCCGGGTACCAAGAGATACGGATGGGCTACAATGTGCCGCCTGCGATATCCCAGGGGAAGAAGTTGACGGCCGTTTTCGTGAAAATGAATCATGTGATTGAGAATTTTGGGGACTTTTGGTCGCAGGAAGGCAGTGTGAAGGTGAGAGATGTGCAATTCCCTCTTGAGACGGGTATGAGATATCTTCGAATAAAGTGTGTGGAGTGGATTCGTGAAAGAGTCTTAAGAGGAGAATATTGTATAGAAAGCTGAACTGTTTGATAATAAGAGTGGAATTACAAATTCAAAATTGTGGAATTAACTTGGTATATCTCGGCGTAATAGATGGGAGGATTGGAACAGCTTGGATGTCCACTCTGCTCTTACGAAATTGCAGTATTTTGGCAAGCTTGGGTTTTGCTGAAGAGACCAGTTGACAATCGCTATGTAGATAGATAAGATAGATAGACAAAGAAGTTGATATGGCTGTTCTAGAACTTCTGCTGATGAGTATATCGACGTGACTTATCTCGAAGAAACAACAGCACGCTCTTCAACCCTACCAGAGTCTTCGGAACAGCCACGATGGTATTTGAAAGCTGAAGACTGGATCTCGATACGAGGCTAAACAATTTCGGCTCCAGCAAGTTACTATCTCGTGGAACGAAAGTGAAGTCGAAGAAACTATGTCGTAGTTGAGCAACTTCAACATAGCAAACCACGAAAGAAACATTTACGACTTGCTTGATTCGTGATACAATATCAACACGTGAGGCGGGCGCTCAATTCAATCTTCGTTGCACGTCGAAAAGAAAAGCAACCGGTCGCTCTTTCCCAAAACCATCGGCCATCGTCTGCGCAGTTTCTCAACTATGTCTTGGCACTTTCCAGACTCGCCTTCCCTCTCTGCTTCCCTCTATCCCTCCTTTCCTACAAAACCAAACCTATACAGTTCAAATTTGAACCGTTTTCTACGAAACCATCAATCAACTTGAACAACCTTCCCCAAAGTTTGCTGAATATCAACGAAAGGACGGCGACCAAGTCAAGAGTCGGAAACATAGTGCACCTCCCAGACGAGATCATCCTCCACATCATCACCTGCCTCATTCCACGTCCCCCAAGCAATGGAACCAATTGCATCATCCTAGAACAGTCAGACCCCATCACAAAGACACTTCCCTTGCTCGCTGTCGCCTGTCGAGCTACCTCCGAGATTGCGATAAAGTAGCTGTACACTTACTGTTCCTACATCGAAAAGGGTCGCAAAATCCATAAACTCGCTGCTATCTTCTCCAATCCGCGCACTGCACACCGCACTCAACACATCACTTCACTCTACCTCGATGTCAAATGGGATTTCAACAGCAACCCGAAATTGGTACTTCAAGCTGATGACATCCTGGCCATCGCAACCATGCTGTCAAGCATTGCGCCAACATTGATCTCTCTCATCATGGACATTCCTGTAGAAGTACCTCTCTCATGTCTCGTCGCGCTGGTCTCAACCAGGGCATCCATAGCCCCCTCCAAGTCGCGATTGATGATGCGTTCATCGCAGCCTTTCAATCTCTGACTAAGCTAGAGGTCTTTGTCAGCCTCTTCGATTATTTGCATTGTCTCGGCGAGAAGCCTCGGATATGGGAATGCTATCCCAGCTTGCGGATTTTGGATATGGCTTCTTCACTATTGATGCGCGATCACGGCAAGTGGGCTAAATTCCGAGACATGACGAGATTGGAGACTTTGATTTTGCTCCGTAAGACTTTGTAGAAGGGCGCGTTGGACGTTGTGCGGGACCGCGAGAGGAATTTGAAGGTGGTGGTCGTGGATGATAGGTATGGGGAGACTGAGAATTTGATGGATATAAGGCAATACTCGAGTGAGGGAAGTAAAATTGCTGCTAGGGATGTGGAGGCTCAACCCCACGCACGACGATGGGCAAGTTCCTGACTGTTGAAGGGAGAGGATTGCACAATGAGTTGAGCAAACAAATCAAATAGATAGAGAAAGAGGTGGAACACCCCAGACCTACAGTAGCGTAGCCCATTCTACACCAGGAATCACCAACTGTGGCTCTAGCTCATTGCAATCGAACACCGCGCAAGCACCAAGAATAAAATAAAAAAAGGATTAAAAAGCACATCTCATATCTTGAATTATACTTTTTTCATATTTTTCATATTTACAATCAAAGTACGAGAATTTCGCTCTTAAAATACGCAGATACACACACATACATCTTGATGATGAACCGCCTCCTTCCGTTCCTCATCATCCAGCAGAACACCGGTAAATGGGAGAAATAGAAGTACGAGTAAACATCAAGGTAGATAGCGCTCGGCAGCTTTCTCATTCAGATATATGAGCCCAACTCCATTTCGTCTCTCGAGAAGGAAGACCATGGAAAAAGAGTCAAAAGAGTCAAAAGAGAAGCAAAGACCAACACAAAGGATAAAGTACAAAAAAACGCCTGGGTATGTAGGGAAAACCTTTCCGGCCATGATATGCCACGCTGGCCAAGGGGCAAAAACAAACACAAACAACTAGAAATGAGGAGCCGTCGCTGAGTCATTCGTCACTAACACAAGACACACTCTTTCTCCTAAATTTTCAAAAATGCTCGATATTCCATTTCTCTTTTTTTGGATAAAACAAATAAAACAACAGGTAGTGGACCTTTTAATCGATCGTCATCCGACTTGGTCCCGCTGGTTGGTACTTGAGGTCTGGTTGCATCTCCAGCTCCTGCTCATTCTTCTCCTCCTCAGACACGATCTTTCGCTTAGAGATGTGTTGTTTGAGTCCTTTGTTGAAGTTTGCAGCACAGACGCAGGCGTTGATGATGGTGAGAATGATGAGGAGTAATGTGATTACGGCGAAACTCGTCAAATTCTTCCTGACCGGCTTGTAGTCCTCTTCGAATTTGGGTTGATACATTCTCGTGAGCTTGAAGATGAAGTATGCCATGGCGCAGAAATACAGAACAATAGTGGCGATCATTCCAAACAGACTCTCTCGTCGAGTAGACCACGCCGCACCGAGAAGGATGATAATTGTAACTGGGATAGCAGCGATGGTGAGAGCAATCTCCGAGGTCGCGGTACCGGTAACGATAACTAAGAATTGGACAGCAAATCCGAGGAAGAAGAAGAAATCGAATTTGAGAAGAGCAATGTAAATCTGGATTACGGTCAGCATAAGCTTGTGGATACAAGGAAAATGGAACAAACCTGGAAAGTCAAGAATCTACGCTTCATGCGAAGATCTGCGCTGATGTGCTTGTAGATTGTCCACGCGAACTCATCGTATAGTTTCCAGGCGACGAAGCTCATCACAAGGGTGAAAAATCCGATGACAATCGGAACCGTGAGCAAGAATGGTCGAATGTCCTGCCAGATGTCGTCTTCCGCTCTAATGTAGTTCATCGCTTTCAATCCTTTGATAGCCCGGTGAATCTGATCGAATTGAATTGCTGCGTAGACCAACATGCCGACATTGTAGACGCACAATCCAATGACCTGAATCGTGTTCTTCAATCGTAGCGAATCCCAGACTAGAATAAGTTGGTACAAGAAACCGAAAATAAAGAGTGTGAGGTATGTGGGAATGGTCTTCGTCAAGGGCTTAGGAGCCAGGTCGTCTTCGATACTTAGTTGGAATTGGACGAATAAGTAACTGTGATGGATGTCAGAGCAAGAATCAATTCAGGATGGAAAAGACCGTACATTTCGATGCACAGAACACAGATTGCTTGCGCAACTGTGGTGAGCATGAAAGCCCATGTCCAGAGGGTATGTGGCCTGTAGAAGAATTAGCTGTTGCTTCGCGAGCCCCCTCCCTCACGTTGTCAACACACCAGAGGCTACTTACAAGTACATCTTGGAAGTCTCTGCGATAGTCCCACCGCCTGCAGCCGGTCCTACTAGTCCTTCACGATGATTGTATCCGCCGGCGGACTGAAGCTCAGGGTCCAACAGGGACTTGCGAGATTCGTGCCTATACGCCACGTTGGCGATGTTCTCAGCTCCTTCTGAGGAGCGTGGCAGAAGGTACTTCGAAGGGATGGAAGGGTAGGGAAGGGCGTCGTGTACGCGGCGGATGATGTTTCGTATTGGCGCACGTCGATGGAGGTTAGAAGGATTAGATGGGATGGATGCTGGGAAGGGCGATGGTGTTTATGAGGCTCGAATGCAGAGATGGAGCTGAGGGTTGTTGGAGGTGCAACGAGTGTGGAGCGAGGTTGAAACGCCTCGCGTGGCGGACGAGTTGGGCTGATTCCTGCGCAAAAAGGGAGCCGGGTGAGTGGTTTGTCGTTGGAGGGCGGGACGATTATGAGGCGCGAAACAGGACTGAAGAATGTTTCTAGGGATGTCGAAGAGGTCCGGAGTATATTGAAGAGAGAAGCGAAGGCAAGAAAGCTGACAGAAGGAAAGGGAGGGTTATTGGCGATGGTCGAGAGTGTCGTTGGATGTGGAGAAGAAGTGCAGGCTTGTTTGTTTTCGGGGGTGGGAGTCGCTGGGGGAGATGAAAATAGAGCCGCTGACCCAAGTCACCAAGTGCCAACACTCTTTGATCTGCGGCTGGTGTGCCGAAAGAGGAGAAGAGGCACGGAAATCGGGCTTGTCAATATTCAAGACAATCAAATTGATGGTAAGACAACATGAAATGGGCGGCGGTCTTCTTCGGCGTGGCGAGAGGTCAATAATTCGTGGAGAAGAAGGCTTGATTTACTAACAGAGAAACAAACAACATACACCTTCGTGTTAGGCGGACCAAGACTGACTTTATGTTGGCGTTCTCTGAGGCCTCTCACCCTTCCGGGATGCTGTGGTACAGTAAGGAATAATGGATGGTGAGGTGAGATGAGATGAGCCTGCGGCACTGCTGGGTTTGCTGCCGGGAGACTGCGCATTGCGGCTGAGAGCAAATCTTGCACTATTCTTGTCCTGCACAAACTGCACCGACGACTAAAAGTATGCAGGATATTGTCCCGGCACCTCTTCTTCTGCGTGGTGAAGATGTTTTCTTTGTTCGGCAGACAGCAGAGCCAGATTTGGCATTCTTGTCTCGACTCTCTCAATTCTTAGACCTGTTCATGGGCCTACGTGAGCTTCCTTCACTTTGATACAGGATGGTGCTATAATTGCCATGAAGAGTTGCAGAAGACACAAGGAGCAGCCAGTAAGACGCTATGTCAAACCTACTTCTGGTGTTTGAGGCGTCAGAGTTTGGAATGTTCAGATGTTTCTTGCTCTCACACCGCACACACCGACCGCATGCCTATCAAACGAAATACGAGCAGGCGCGACAAACCCATCGCTTCTCATAGCACGTGCGACCGCTGGGTTTGATAGGCGAGAAGAGTACCGTACTCTTATGGGTCGTCGAGACTGTACTGTCTTGCTTCCCCGCGACATGGCACTGCCCTCATTCTTTTTAAGGTATTTTTGATAGGGCATATATCTCACGGTTAGGACTTGGGCGACAAAAACCACACACAGAAAATATCATCATCTCCAAAACAATAGTCCATCAACGTTGCATTTTGTTTCTAATTTGTCCAGACAAACGAATGTTTTGCCGCCGGTTTGAACTTCGATCAACAACACTTCATTAAATATCACCAAAAAATGAAGCCACGAGGCCGAAAACTTGTGATATTAGCGAGATCGGACTCACTAGATTGCACCCAATGATCCAGATAAATTTCTTCAGTCTCTCGCTTCAGAAGCGAAGCGCCTGAGCACCGATCGTCGATCATGAAGCTTAGTGGTCCATCTGGTCTTCGCTTTGTATCCTTCGTAGTACAAGCACTCACAGCCCGTTTCTCCCTGGGAGGCGACGACGCCATTATACTGTAAGCATTCATTGATAAACTGCTCGTATCTAAGTGCGGCGTAGCTCTAGAGAGAAAGACTACTTGCCTGCCACTTGTTGATAGCATCACGAGTGAGATCGCGGATATCTGTAGATCCGATAAAGGTGTCTAGTCAATGGCGGCAGTTTCAGCGGAAATTCTCTGAGGCAAGGACAGCCAAAGAGGAAAGAGCGAGAAACTTGGCAGACACCATATTGGGCAGCGACCTCTGATTTTGGTTGGCTTTTGAGGTTTTGTTGCAGATACTTTTGATCGAACGATGCTGGTGAAGACGAAAAATATTCAACTCGAGGTGGCAGCGCTACTCTCCTTATATAGACGAGTCGAGAGCAGAGATCCTTTCCGGATAGTGATGAACTGTTTCTCTAATCAGTACCAAATAGAAATTTCAGTGCCAGCAAAGACCTTGGGAGGGTTAGACATCTAAACCTCATGATCCAACTACATGACTATTTCTCTGGAAGCCAATCGCAATTGCAAGAAGAGAACTGTGCGACTGTGCCTCTCACACACACAAAGTAGCTCGCAGTCATCTTCTCTCCTAGACCAGAGAATATTACATCTTTCAAGCTCTAGACTTCGTATAATAGATACATGGACTTTTCTGTCTTTGATGGAAAACGAACAATTGTCAATTTATGCTTTGGACACAATCGCCTGGGCGTGCTTCTAGGTACCTTTGATTGGCGACCGATTAGCACGAATAAGAATAGAGTAGTCCAGAATTCAAAAATAACTTGTGTTACCAAGGCATCTGTTGTTAACTTCTAGAGAGTAGACCCCTGTTCAACTGATATGTCACTTCCTCCACCTCGAGCTTTGATCTTAACCGCAATACTTAAACAAAGTTTCTGGTTTGGGCACCTCTCGCCTAATGCATTTGCACACGGAGTTTCTGCACTATTTTAGCAATTCTTGCTATTGGAAAGAAGATAGAAAGACCGGAAATGAATTGCGCTGCTGGAACCATTTCAGGCCGGCGTTTATGTTCTCCCAGGGTACCTGAGTTGCTGTATCAAGGTTTAAGCTGTGGATGTGCCGGTGCTCGTTGACCGAATAGGAAAAGAGAAGCTCGATCGCAACGTGGTGAAGATTGTTGAAGTAATTCCACCGCGTGGAAGGTAGCCGCATTAAAAAAGTCTATGTTCACTTTGACCTGACATATTAGACTCTAGCTTGAGTCTCGATGCTCTATACTGCAACACTTTAAGCAGACGTAAGTTACGCACCGAGATAGATAATGTGTTGGAAAGTACAAATAGAGTCCTGGAACTGACTTGCCTTTCAACTTTTCTTTGGGGTTGAGAGAAAGCAACTTCCACCTTAATCAATCTTGGCATGCATAGGTTCCTCCCGCTCCCGGGTCCCGCTTTGGGCTGGTTTGAGGACACCCACCCTGAAAACGAAAATGTATCATTTTACCTATTTAAGAACATCTAATATCTAAACCAAGTGCATAACATATGCAAACACTGTATCTTTATCACTTGGGCTATTTTTTGGTATATAACAACTTAGTAAAAAATAATAAACTTGATAATCTGGGATCGTTGCGTACACTTTTGTATGAGCGGCCCCCGTGCCTCAAATCGGTCCCTTACAGAGACTGTTGGTATTGTGACAAGTCGATCATCCACTAAGTGACTATCATTGAATCTCGTTGATCGGCTAAATGCACTGTCTGTCATCTCGATACTGTACTGTACTGTACATTCAAGGATCGTGGAAACTTCGTGCTCACGAAGGAAGAGCAACTTTAGCATGCAATTACAGAGATGGCCGCCTGGCCGCAACTGCGAAGGGTCCCCGTCGGTTTTTAAAAGGACCTGCAGAGTGTTATGCATTGAAGCCGATGAAATCAGACATTGGACCCCTGGTGAAAAAGATTACTCCGTAAATCGTGCCCAACCTCAAAGTCATTGCTCTCGAGAATCGCAAGGCACCGACTCGACTTGGTAAACAATTTGTTAGCACGATTTTAGTCTTCTGAAACTCTTGCCAAAATCCTGTTGAAAATAGTAGATGCTTAGATTCTGGACTTGCTGTGATGATAACAAGCGTCTTACTGGGGGGACGGAGACGGAGGTAGCTACAGTACGATCAACTGGACAATGTGACGTGTAGAGAGAGAACTTGGATGGCCCAGTAGCTACCAGATCTAAAATCAACGTGTCGGCAGGAATAAATCCAGTGCATGTCAATCCGAGGTTTACTTTGCAGATGGTTCTGTAATCATACTGTCGGTCAAGCTCTTCTTCATCACACCGCCCGAGGCAGATATTGACAATGAAAAGAATCCCTACAAAGAGGAATGGCAAGCAATCAAAAATTCCGAACGACGAGACCCCGTAGGATCTTGAACGATCTCGTAGTCGACGGTGTGCAATGTCGCTCTCGACTGTAGAGAAGGCCAATCTTGAGCGGCCCTCACTCATTCAAGGTAAGTATGAAGAAGAAAGCAGAAAAGAAGATGGAAGTTGGGGGACTGCCCTATTATATAGTTTTTCGGAGGGCAGAGTGGACCCTAGAAACTGTTTGCTATGATCACGTGAAGCGCTAGTGCATGCGGCTTGAAGAGCATTGGGGTTACCTAAGCAGCGTCTAGCAGGGTGAAGGGTGCGCTACGTGGTAAGAGCTCTGCAGTGAAGCTATCGCGAACGCGCCAAGTCTTTCAATCTGTCCGGCGGCTCATCAACTTCGTGTCTGATGCTTCCCCCACACATCACATCCTCGATTTTAACACCAAGGAAGTAAGAAGCAAGAGCTAAACTTCAAGCACCAACATGGAAGTAGACAGCGATAATGATGTGCTTAGGGCGCTTGCGCAAGGGGGTGAAATGGATTAGTATGACTAAACTTAATCCTACTTCCAAACTCGTAGAGCTAACCACCATGAAGCGAACAGTGGCCTAGTCTTCTCTCACGATTGATTCCCCGACTGGAAAAGGTATGCGCCCCTATGACCGCTCTCAAACCCTTGACTGACATTACCAGATCGTCAATGAAGAATTTCCCGCGCCCTCGATTCCATCCCAAACAGTCTCATCATCGCAATCGACAACAATCTCCTCCTCGCAACAAACGACCACCTCCCCCCCCTCCCAGACATCCACTCAATCCTCCGTCGCCAACAAAGAAAATGCCCCTCTACCCACCCCAACCATAACTCTTCCCCCGCAAATCCTCGTCCTCATAGCCTCCATAACCAGTACTCTCACCTCCCTCTTCTCCACCCATCCACCCCACACCATTCAACGTCTCGCCGAACTCCTCCTCGAACCCAAAGCCCATTACCGTACTCTTCCCTCCTACCTCCACGCCCTCGATCGCGTCGTTCACGTCACCTCAGGCGCGCACATCTTCCCCCTCCCACCAGCAGTCCCCGACCCCTCATCGGCCGCTGTCCTCTCAAACGGCATCTTACCCAGCGGCGCGGATCCTCTTTCTATCTCCTGGGGAAATCCCACAAACACACTTTACACCACTGGTCTTGGATCCGATGAGTCGCTCGGTGGCGCATTACTCACTCCTATATCCTGGCTGACCAAATCGCCACCACACAGCAACAGCCATGGCACAGCATCGCCCGAGGTACGAAGTGAAAGTACGGAGATGATTGATGGACCTAATGGTCCAGGTGGCGTTGAGACGGTTACTGTGAGCGTGAATGGTATTTCGTCGACCAAAGAGACGGATACCGTTGCAGCCTTGCGCGCGGAAGGTGGAGTAACACAAGGAGAATTGTTGAGACAGGAACAAAAAGCTGGTGTTGTTCCAGCAGCACAGTTGCAACAGGGTAGGGGGAATAGTGATGGGTTGGGAGAAGATGATGATATACCCCACGCGAGAGGGCCGGAGGAGATTGGCGCGGAAGATATTGGTGGCCAGGAACTGAGTGCTACGCACAGAGGCGTTAGAGTGGCTATGCAGGGAATTGATGTCGAAGCTGCTCTGGGATTGAAGGTTGAATTACCAGAAGAAGTGGGAATGGAGGAAGGGGATGAGGATGTGAAGATGGAGGATAGGGAGAAAACGCCCAAGAGAGAGGCAGAGGAGGAACAGATTGGTGATGAGAAGCGCGTCAAGAATGATGATGAGGATACTGAGATTAAGGATGCGGAGGAGAAGACCGATGAGGAGACGACGAGTGATGAAAAGACCAGCACGGAAAACAAAACAGCAGAGGAGGAGACGAAGCCAGAGGAGAAGAGCAAAGTCGAGAAGAACGAAGATACCACTACTGTCTGATTATTTAGACACAGATACTAATATTTATCTACGCGGGGTTCAGGTTTAAGCCTTTTGAGTTATGATGAAATTCATAAATTACCAATTGCCCAGTCTCAAAAAATGACCAAGACAAGCAGCAATAAAATTCATTTAGTGTTTATGGTGTTCAAATTGACATCCTATGTAAGAGCAGAGTAGCCATAGCCTAAATACGCCGCTTGTACGATTGCAACATCGTGCGAACCGTTCCCATATCATAAATGCCACTGATTCCCTTCCCCAAAACCCAATAAGATACCCCAAACACCACTCATGTAACTCCACGAAGTTGCAAACCACCCCGCTCCATCCCACGCAAATAATGCAAGTGTCTCGCATGATACTACTAGTAAAAATATACAGCCTATTCCAGCCTTCAAACACACACATATGTCTCCATCTCCCTCCATCTAAAGCGTGATCTGCTTAGCATCCCTCGGATGACTCTCATTCGGACAATAAGGACACTTAAAGCGTCCACCTTTTGCTAACCTTTGCAAACTCTCCTTTGCTATGACGTGACCGCATGGTATCATCATTGGAGGGTTTGCATCGGTGGTTTGTTCTTTGCTGACTGGACAGACAAAGATGGCGTGGTAAATCATGCTCTTTGGGAGAGCGATCTCAACGGGGAGTTCATCTTGAGTTGTCCACTCCGTGCGCTTCTCTTTGACGATCGAGGCGAGTTTGAGCAAGGTGGGCAATGCGATTGCTCCCGCTGTTGCAGCTACATAGAGAGGGGATTCGGCCGAGAGTCCTAATAAGAAGCAGAATTCGCGTGTGAACGAAGAGGAAACTTCTTCCCACGCTTTTTCGGCATTAAAAGTTCTGTTGTAGGGCGAGATGATGAGGTTCGATCGATATAAAATCGCTGTGATTAGTTTTGAGATTTCCGTGTGGTAGCGTCCTTTGAATCTTGGGAAGTAATGTCGTCCGTACTGAAGTGCTCCTTCAACACCATTGTTCGAATCGTCTGGTAAACCATTCACTTCAGGGCCCTGGAAAAGCCATAGATACTGAAGCTTGCTCAGCTCAAATTCCAAATTACTTCCCCTTCCTTCCAACTTGGCACTATTCTCTTGCGCCCATTGTATCGCTGGATGAAGATTCCGTCTCTTGAGCTCATGCAGGATTTCGTACATATTTGTAAACTTCTGCTGTAGCTCATTTGGTTTCATAGACTCCAGATCATTGGATGTGGGTGCGTATGGGTTCGGAGTTCCTGGAGTTGGGGTTGCGAGGGGCGGGTTGTCTATTGCTTCGGCAAGAAAGGTCTGGGCTACAGAAAATTGACCTTCTCGGAGCAGATGCATGGCAATCGCCCGGTTGATGAGAGATGGATGGGAGGCAAGAGCATCGTACTCGGTGGGCAGGGCTTTGACGGGGAAGTTCTAAGAGGATGGGCCGTCAGCATTTGCCCTCTGCTCTGGAAGTGCTTCACCGACCTTATCCAATGCTTTGCTATATGCGCTGTGCCCTTTATGTATCTTTTTGAGATCATCGGTGACCTTATCGAATCCGTTCTTGAGAGGATTTTGAAGCTTGATCAACGTGCTGCCAGCAGCATTTGGATCTGGGACGAATCAGTGGGAGATAGAGCGGTATAGTACAGCTTTGTGGAGCTCGCTCACCTGCCACGATTGCTTTTCTTGCTCTCTCAAGCTGCTCGATAATACTGTCGACATCCTGGATACCCTGTGAGAGATTTGCGTCTCTGCGCAGCTTCGCCAACTCGATTTGCAAGAGATCCATGGTGGTTGTTCTGCCACCCCGCGGTTGATGTGCTGTGTAGAGTCCTTGGTGACGGACGATCCCCAACTACCTAAATAAAAGTAGGTAAATCAGATGGCAATCATTTTTGCGTCTATTGAAGATTGTCAAGGGGTTTTTTGCAGTCGTGCATACGGGATGTTGTTGTTGGTGTATATTGAGTTTTCCAGATGCTGCGAGAGCATGTGCCGTCAAGCGGTCGTGACGATGTCGCAGTCGTTACGCTAGTGGATACAGTAAGTAGTAGTGCCCTTGTACGGAGGACTTTAGCAGGTCTCGGAGTCTTCAGTAGGTAGTGAGTTGTACGGAGTACAGCAGTCGGCTATGGGGACCTGATGCCCCCACCAAATGGCGGACAGACAAGCCTGAAGAGACCCAATCACCTCACGTTTGCAGGTCTCCATCAGCTTGCAGTTGCAGCATTCTGGGCCGATTCAGGGACCCATGAGCAGTAGCTTGGGGTCTTGGAAAACGAGCGTGAATAATTCCGTTTGACTTCCTCTCCCCCGGATCAATACAAGAATCAATCACATGTGCTGTCGTTTCTTGGACCTCACGGATACGGCATCCAGTGCCAGGAAATAATGTCCCTGCGTTGTTCTCCATTCCATACTCGACCATTCATGCGAGGAGTACATGAAGAATGTGGTGTTGTTAGCAACCAGAGACGGCAATGACCTCGCGCCTCAACGACGTCACAAATCAGCAAAATGGAGGGCAGCAAGCGGCGACCAGCCATGATGTCCTCACGATTCCCCCTTTCCTTCCCACAAGGGCATGACCCAAACATGCACAAAGAAGAGGTGCTCACCCTGGCCCGGACTGCTTCGCACCAGCAGCAGGGAATGAACAAGGTGCAAGGAAATGGCAATGCTACAGCTTCATCTCCAGGACCAGCTTCAGCCACGGCCTCCAGCTCGAGAAAGACCACCCCGACTCTTCGGCGGAAACACTTCGTCTTTACAGATCCTGTAGCTTTCAGGTATATCTGTTCTTTGTTGCGCCCAATGCGGCACCGCTAATTCCTCAACAGATATCTAGAAGAAGATGCGGCCACAGTGGTAATCGAACGTCGAGGTCGGCTAGAAGGATACGAACTCTACATTGTCGAACAATGGGCCTGCTCACGAGTACACCCAACCTTTGTCATCACAACGTACACAGGAGATGAGAGCCATGGGGTAATGGTGGGAGTATTGGGAGTTCCAGCAGAAGAGGAGTCATGGTCGCCCAGGTTGCGCGTATACTTCAAAGCCATCTCTCAATTTCATGCCCGGCCAAAGGAGACACCACTAGGAATGTTGATGGTAACCAATCTAAGCAGCTTCCCATCGGCATTGACCGTTATCCCTGTTCCAGGAGGGGACGTTAGAAAGATCCGAGAAGATTTCATTGTAAATGAAAATCTGAAGAGGTTGGGCTGTTCTGGCAGGTCCGGAATGAGTCTGTCAACACCAGCTGGCGCAACACAGGCGAAGTTCCTCCAGCTGTACAAAACAAGTGATCGAATCCCGCTCTATGGGGCTGTAATAGAACTTGTCAAGCTTTGTCAGGTAGCTTTGATGATGTTTGGGAAGCTGGAACAAGAGTATGCTGATGGAATGTTATGCGATGTAACCGAAAAGGCAATCAACGATTGGTGGACAGAAATCGGATCCGAATTCTACAACACCGAACCTACAGATGGAATCTTGGGTCCCACGACCGTGGCTGCGCTTCTGGGAATGCTCATGGGTTCTCGCAATCGTCTGAACTACTACGGAGCACCAGTATCTAAGGACGCGTTCGATGTTTTCAGTCTAAAGCGAGGCATCGCCTATTTTCAAAAGGCGCAAAAGATAGAACGAACGAGAAGGCTGAATCATCTGACACTTGAAAAATTACGTCGAGCTACTGCCAAAGCTGCAGCAGGCGAAGGATGGGCAGTACCTAAAGCTGTAAAATCAACCGTTGCCGAACTGAGTGGTAAAGGAGGAGAGATGATGATGGGCATGGTAGGACGAAGTGATAAGGCCGGAATTGGAGATGTTGAGACTCTCGACCTCGACCAGTTCGTAGACCTAGCACAGGGAGAACGAGCGAAATGGCTATGGCACGGAAAACCAAAAAGGACTGAAACTCACGAACGTACTGAGCACATAGGAGGGAGCTATACATTTACCAAGGATGATTCGGGTGGGTATATTTGGTCACATAGTCGGTCCGAATCAGTTCCGGCAGAGGAGGATTCTGAGGCTCGTAGAAAGAAAGACGATAGCCCTCAGCCATCCATCTACTCCGGAAAGCCTCCAGGTTCTGCCACCAGCATGCTTGAAAGCCCCAATGAGAAGGAGCGCGAACTACGAAAGACCGTTTTCAAAAGTGTTACGGGCAAAATGAGCGATGCTAGATCTGGTTTTGGACGTATCAAAGATGCCGTTGGTCTACGTGGTCACGTTAGTCGACCGTCAAAAGATGAAGTCTATGGCACCGAGGGAAACGTAGAGGGCAGCGTTGCTGAGAATAGCTCGACTACCCTGGCGGCTTCTCTTGGGGCGCCAACCAGCCCAGTAACGCTCACTAAATCTTTTACGTGGAGAAACACGCCGTCAGAATATCAGAATGGTGTTCCTAAGGAGCCCGCTGCTCCAGTATCTACACCACCACAGGCGCCTGAGCTTCTACCTAGCGTGCCATTGATCAGAGAGCCTTCCAGGACTATGCTGCCCGCAGATGCCGAAGAGAACGCCGAAGCTGATGCGAAATGGGCGGCTCAAGTCCGAGAAATTCGCCGTGACCTACTACCTAGCGATATCTCGGTTGGAGGATCTACGAACGGAGACTTGGATGACGAAATTCCAGTTCTGGATGCTGAGCGAGATCTCAACGATCCCAGAATTTTCCTCCGTCGTAGACACAGCATATCAGATCTCTTTCCTAGCAAAGCAACCAGACCACACGAAGGAAGATGGCCTCGTCAGTTATCTTTCTCAGATGTCGAAGAAGTTGTGCTGGGATGGGAGCCGGTAGACACATTCTACGACGACCATGATGAATCGGATGCATGGCCAGTCTTGAAGAGACAGCTCTTACTTGCTGACGATTCCAAGCGGCTTTATGAAAAAGTCGCAGATCTCCAGGATGAAATTGTCCCGTGGGTTGAGAAGAAGGTTGGCGAGGTCGTTGCATTAGATGAACAGACTGCCCGAGACCAAACCGATTTTCAAGCACTATACACGCAGATGGTCATGCAACAACGAACTCTGGAGCAGAATGCTCAGGATCTTATTGGGGACGAGCGTGCTCATCTTATGGAGTTTGTCAAAGACATCGAGGTTCTCGGAGCCAAACTTGAATATGAGATCAATGCTCTCGTTTCCAAGGTGCAAGATGTGGAGGATGGCGTCTCACAATTTGAGGCACTTGTCACTGATCTGGAGGAAAGAGCTCTGGAGCTTGAGACGACACTCAGGAAAGAGAGCTGGCCTCACTGGATTGTAAGAAAAATCACGGGAATTGGGACTGGGCCAAATATCGTTGACGGACATGCATAATTGGAAATCTTCAGATACATAAATGGCAAGGAGAGTATTTGTATGGTGAGCGGGCGTTCTGGAATATACCACGCTGAGCATTTTCAGGTAGCATAGCATAATTAGGAGCAATTCGGTGGAGTGGAAAGCACGTTGTCGTTGTTTCCTAGAATATAATACATTTCCCCCGTCTTTCTGTCGTTGTTGCAGAAGCTTCGCAGCCCAATCCAATCCATTATCATAACATGTTGTACCGCCGCCCAGATCTTAAGTAGTACACAGCGTCTTCGAACCAAGCCAATCCGCTCAATCCAAAGTCATCCATCCCTTTTTCCACATCAAACCGTTTACCTGCCAAACCCCATACCAGATCCGCCCTTCGCAGCAGCTTCTGCCTGTAAAATCTCCGAAATCTTCATCTGCACATCAAAGAATTTGGATGCGCAACGGTCGATGCAGACGCCCTCGCCCTTGTTGATCTCGCCCTCGCGGTATTCTCTTGGTATGCACTTCTTCATGCATGCTTGTTGAAGTCTATAGTGATTTCGTCAGAAGTTGCACAGAAGGACAAAGGATGTGATTAAAGGGATTGATTACTTGTTGAACATGTCTGTAACGAGATCCATCTCCTGCTCTGCAGCAGCGATCTTTTCTGCCGATGACGGCTGTGGTCTTCCGAGGCCAAACATAGACATGATTGCGGTATTTCAAGGTTCGAGGGATTTGTGATTGAGAGCTTAGTGATGGGGATTGTAACGGAGATGGTATTGTTCGTTCGAGTTGTGTTTTGGTTGCGGAAGCGTTGATGATGTCGAAAGGAGCATCGTGAGCACAAAATCTTGGAGCTCCATGCGGCCGCTAGCGCATCCAACCTTGCAACTTCGGAATTTAAAGATTCTGCAGCATCGACTTCTCCTGTTCCTCCTTCGATTTCTCTCTACAGATCAACTATTTTACTGTAAGCTACAATCCCTCAATTTCCTTCATTCCCACTCCCCGCGATATAATGATGATTTCCTTATAACATTAGAACCGTTGCGACTGACACCCTTCGGGTGGTTGATCTTAACCTCGATCCGTTGTCTGACATTCATCGCTCAACTAAATTGCATTTCTCTGCTTTTCTTGGTCATTGAATCATTGGCTAACAAAACACGAGAACAGAATGAACAACAGCGCGGCCTTAACTGGTCTCCCCTTCTTGCGACCGTACCTTCTCAGGGCGGCCCCAATCAAACAGTGTTCATCATACTTGCGACTGTTCAACACAATATGTCGCAGACATGCCAAAAAGAAAGTATCTCCCGCGGCCGAGCAGGTCATGACGGATATGTATCATATGAAGCAGAAAGTAGTGATGGAATCAGGGGTTAATGAGCGGGTGGCCGTGTTAAAAGCATCTCAAGCCTTAGAATGGCCTCGCATACAGAAGAACGCGCAGGAGATGACAGTTGCAGAATTCTTACACAAATATAAATATTTGAAACGCGGAACTGTCGTGCAATCAGATTCAGTCGTGATACGTGGTAGGTGGTGAATGTTATCCTGAAGCCAGACGGACACCCTGCTGATGCCGCAATCAGGACGAATGAAAATTTCGAGGATTGCTGGCAAATCGTTGGCTTTCATGGACCTGGTTCAGGATTTCATGCAGGTGCAAGTTGTGTGCAATGTTTCGAAGCTCCAGGCTTTTGGTGGCATTTCTCAGCCTGCCTTCAAATCGTTTCTGCGTTTACTTCAAAGAGGAGATATTCTTTGTGAGACTTTTCCGTGACATTTCCCTAGACCAACACTAACGCATAATAGCTGTCTGTGGTAATCCTTATGTTACAGACTCTGGAGAGTTGTCTATCAATTGCTCAGAACTCCCTGTGTTGCTCTCACCAGCGCTTGCCATCGTTCCCACCAAACTTGAAGATACAGCTACCAGGGTACGCAATCGGCATGTTGATCTGCTGGTGAATCGCGAAGTAGCTGATAGGCTACGAATGCGATCACACATCATACAGCACATTCGAGAATTCTTACTCAAGGATAACTTCCTCGAAGTTCAAACACCATTGATTACGGACAAAGCCAGTGGTGCAATTGCCAAATCCTTCAAGACGGTTGCAACAGAATTTCAAGACAAAGAGCTTGCTCTCAGAATCGCGCCAGAGCTTTGGCTGAAGCGATTGATCATTGGTGGTATGGATCGAGTCTTTGAAATTGGCCCGTCCTTCCGAAACGAAGGTCTTGATGGAACTCACAATCCTGAGTTTACCACCTGCGAATTCTACAGATCTTTCGCCGATCTGGAAACACTCATCCGAGTGACCGAAGACCTCTTCATCGGCCTAACAAATCGCGTCAAGACACTTCAAGAGTTCCCATTGAAGTCGCTTCCAAAGTTTGACGAAAGTCTCATTTCCACGCCCTTCCCACGTCTCGAATTCATCCCCGCGATCGAAAAGGCACTTGGACACGTCCTTCCAGACCTTGCCGCCGACAACGCAACCGAAAACGTGATTTCCCTCTTCAATCACCACTCACTTGAGCTCCCCTCCAAAGCAACACTCCCGCGTCTCCTCGATCGCCTCGCCGCAATCTACATCGAACCCCTCTGCACATCTGCAACATTTATCACACACCACCCCGCCTGCATGGGCCCGCTCGCCAAATCCTTCCTCTGTCCACGCACCAAGCAAGTTGTCTCCGCTCGCGCTGAGCTCTTCATCCAGAACAGCGAGATCGCGAATATGTACGAGGAGGAGAACTCGCCGTTCGAGCAGCGCGCGAAGTTTGTGCAGCAGGGGAGATATGTGGATGAGGAGAACGAGGGGTATGTTGATGAGAGCTATGTCCATGCGCTGGAGAGTGGTTTGCCGCCTACGGGTGGCTGGGGAGCGGGTGTGGATAGGATTGTAATGTTGTTTACTGGCGCGAAGAGGATTGGCGATGTATTGGCTTTTGGCAATTTGAGAAATGTAGTTTATATGGGAAGTGTAAATCCGGTGTCTGCGGAGGCGAGTGATGCGGAGCAGGCAGATGACGGGAAGACGGAGCAGGAGAGTGGTGGGAGGAAGGAATGAGGATAGAAATGACGGGCTGTAAGATATGTACTCTACTTGTATAAGCCTCTGTAACTTTAGACACATTGATGGTCTGTAATCTAATACTTATGTACCATGGCATTTCAATTTTCAATATTTGTGCAGTACCCTGGAACACCATCAAAACGTACACAAAATCTGTCATGACGATCAGAGTGTGTTAGGCCATCAAAATGAGGTTGCCTTCCGGAACTTCGTGTGGTCAACTGCCACCTTTTCGATATAATTAATAATAGTCCAAATCTTCCACCTCGTACTCTGCGTGTGCTAGTCAGCGAAAACAAAACATAACGCGAATTCAGCAATGCGTGATGCGACGGCCTTCCTATTTATCAGACTGTCGGTGACATGGAAACGGAGTATAAACAAAAACTCGACCAAGCTTGCTTGAAAAAACATGATAGGATAAATTTCACCTACAGGGTTTCCGTATAGCAATCAAGATGCGAAATCTTTGAAAGTTATCTCTGCCATGACAAAATATACAAAAAAGGAGGGGGGCAAATAAAGAAGGATAAATGGAGGCGATTGAAAACCAAACTCTACCTGGATGTCTCCAAGCTCAAGGTGAGTAATGTTACCTAGCTATTGTGACACCCCTTTTTGGAAACATATTACGCACTAACTACACAAGTTATATCAACAGTGATAAGATTGCCAGCGGCTCTGTTGATGCACGTTTGGCTTATCTTGATTTATATGCATCCCCTTTGTTTGTTTGTGAAGTGTCGCTTAGGGAAAAGGGGGCTTGGCGGGTGGGTTCGTCATCTGTTATTGGCGAATTTCAAGGCGCTATGACTGATATCACGCGTGAATAGGCAATCTCAAATAGTAATTTAATATGCCGACGAGCTATTTTTTTTATTTTTTTTGCTTCTCGCAGGAGTAGTGATTGTCTTTCTTTTATCACTACCTAGATAGATAAAAACGATGAGGATTCAGGCTGAAAGTTTCCACACAAGGATAAAGCAGAAGATAGAAGCCCTTTTTACATGAAATACTCAAAAAATAATAATGTAAAAAAGCAGTTGGACAGGGGCGAGAGCCGGAATCAGACTCAGGGCGTCCCCTGAGCCCAGGGCGTCCCCCGGTTAAGAAACTTCGTCCCCATTTAAGAAACCCATCTCGCAGATTATACACAGACTGTACCTCTAGACCAGCTGTGCTGATCTAGCCACTAATCCGCTCTGTTAAAGACCCGTCGGCCTATTTGGATTTACGTATATCTGTTGTGTTTGGTTGTGAATCGTCCGTCGCTTGAGAAGAAGCTAACGCGTGTTGGGTCAATCGAGACTTCGTCATCTGCTATTGGCGGATTATGAGGCGCTATGGTTGCAATCACGTGAGTAGACAGTTGTTCGATGTGCTTAAGTAGTTGTTATTTTATTTGATTCACTTGGCTAGTGATTATCTTTCTTCCATCGCTCATCTCTTTGGCAAAAGGACGCGCATTTTCACACGCGTTCTAGAAAGAAAGAAAATCAAAACATCGATCAACCTTTCGATCTGCGTCGTTTGGGACAAAGTTTAAATCGTTCAACACGGGAGAATGGTGGAATTTTCATGAAGAAGAGAAGAGAACTACAAAGAAGGAGAAGATGAAGAGGGCTCGAGGAGGGAGATGTACATGATCCGAAGTCGACTGAACTCGAGCATGGGGAAATCGTGGTATCACCATCATTTTGGGAATAATATCAACTAAGATAAGAGGAGAGAAGAAAAGTCGGATGAGCTCGACTTGACGAAGCAGCTAATATATCTGGATACCACCGATCCAACTGCCCTCCGATTCATCAGAGGGGTGTGACGCACGAAGGCAGGGGACGAATCATTCAGTGCACATTCATATGCATAAGATGGATAGGTGATAGTAACAATCTATCTATATCTTACTTGGATTTAGACAAACCTATTATGGACAGATTGTCATTTATACACACACGACTTCTACCCGAACAAGAAAAGAAGACAAGAATCCATCCATTCACGTCCGGAATTCTCGCACAGAAACCAACTATGAATGAATACACCCGACAGAGGACTAATTTTTCTATCCAAAAACATCTCTAAAAAGCTTTTAAAAGGGGGAAGGAGTGGAAAGGGAGGTGTGATAGGGACGATCAGTACTTCTGAAGTCGACAAGCGTCTAGGGCGTCCCCCGTGCGAAGTTATCATCAGCATCTGACTGTAGTTAGGCAACCTATCCCGCAGATTACACACCCACCCCACCAGTTGGACCAATGTAGATGAGCTCTGTTAAGATGTCACCAGCGGGTCTCAATTTATATATTTTTGTTTTGTTTATTTTTGGATTTTCGCCTAGGAATACATAGGGCTTGGCGGGCCAAATCGACATCTGCCAGTGGTGGATGAGAGACGCTAGTGCAGCGATTCACGCTAGTGCCTTCAATTGAGCCATTCACTCGAAAGCATTTCATGGTTTTCTCGTGCTTATTCTGATCAGGCGTGTAGTGTCTGGTTTTCGTGTCGAAGAATCATGGCTTTCTCGTAAGTACTCACGGTTGCAGCAATTGCCCTCTTCCTCTTTATTTCTAAAGCCAAAGGACAACAATTTAAAGCTGCTTGAAATTAACACCAAAATATTGTGATTAATGTTCATATCTATGTCCAGAAAACGAAAGCAACACATTCAAAACACCAAAACACCAAAAGTTAGAAAGGCGAGGTTGATAGAAAAAGAGAAAAAAATTAACAGAAAAATTTAGTGAATGGGGCGATTAAACACCAAACTCTCCTTAGACGTCTCGAAGGGGCTCACGGGGAGTAATGTTATCTAGTTGTTGTGACAACCCATTTTGGGAACAGATTACGCACCAACTACACAATCCATGCCGACAGTGATAAGATTGCTAGTGGCTCTGTGGAAGATCGTTGGACTTATTTGATTTACGTACCTCTTTTGCATATCGTCGCTTAGAAACCCGCGCAGGCTTGGCGGACTGAACGATACTCTCCCACTGGCGGACGCGAGACGCTATAGCACGCTAGTGCTTTCCCTAGGATATTACCACGAAGCAATTAATGAGGAGTAAATTGTATGCGGCTGAAAAGGCATACAAGGTTTTAGGTAATCTGGTGTTCAAAAAAGAAGCAATATGATAGAACTATGGGATTTGGATTTGACAATGATCTCGTTGATGATATTCGAGGTTTTCCAGGGGTCCCGTATCCTCAAGATGCTCGGAATGCCCAATATGCTCAGGGTCGCTCAGACGCTCAGGACAGTCATGCTCATAATGATCGCCATAGTTGCCACAATCATCACGATTATTATGGCACTGCTGCTGAAAGTGATGAAGAATATGGCGCTCCTATCACGAAAAGAGAGGAGAGGAAGAGGAAGAGGAACAAGAAAAATGGCAACGGACCGAATGCTAGTGCGCTGGAGGAGAGTGAGATAGCCGAGAATGCGGAAGTGGAAATTAAACAAGAAGCTGGTGAGTATTTTGAGGAGTGAGAGCAAATGCGAGTTTAACAGGCCAGGAAGCACAAGAGGATTGAACGACGTCAGACGAGGGAGAGACAACCCTGGGTGGACAGAAGGGCGGATAAAAGGGCGGAGAGAAGATGGGATAAGTAGCTGTTCACTTTTCGTGCAGTCATTGTGTGGTTGTATGTAGGGTAGAATTCCAGGTAGCTTATTTTGCTTCTTCATTTGTACACTACTCTATACGTTCGAGTTACATTTAGCACTTTAGGAAGATGCCTTTCCTCATCTCTGCTTCTCGAACCTCGAACATCACCTGGATACCTACAAACAAGATGAGAATTGCGGAAATCAAGAACCCCATTCCTACAATACGTCAGTACGGCAACCATAAACTGGCAAAAGGAAGAGAACATACCTGAATAGTCCTTGAAAATACCGTGAATGATGCTTTTGAGTCCGTCTACTCCCACGACAAATCCTACCAGATTGGCAATCATCATCATCATCAAGTTCCCCACGGCTCCAAATCCACACAATACTCGGTGCCCTGTGAGATTATTTTCCCATTTCTTTCTTGGGAAGATTATGCCTCCAATAACTTCTGGCAACATGAAGACGACGATCAGCCAGCCCCAGATCAACAGATTGAGACTGATATCGTGCCATAAGGCCACGAAAGTGAAAACTATGAGGTAGTTGAAGATAGATCGGGCTGTTGACCTCCAATCTTTTGAGTCAGAGCCTCCAAGCGGTATGTAGATATACCTGATGATCCATCGGTTGTAACTCCTGTGCCATCCTCGCCAGAATGCCACTGTAGAAGGATTATTAGAAAGGCAGCGCAGCATGTTCTCTGGTGGATCGATTCCATCGACCAACGACCACAGACGGAAGAATCTGAAAGGGATGAGGAGTTTGAGCCAGAGGACGTGGAGACTGAAGTAGGAAAGAAGCGAGAGCTGAGCTGGAGTATAATCGGACCAAACAGGATTTCCTTTGGTAATAGCGCTGACATAGTCGAAATGCAGTACTAGTTCTATTGTCAAGAGACAAACCAAGAACCGAAGCCCATACTTAATTGTACGGGATTGTTCGATGGTCGCAGAGCGGAATTTGGCTTGGGAGATGTAGTCATTGAAAGTGATGATAGGACCAGTAAGGTACAGTGGTGCATAGATGGCATATGCAATATAATTGCGGAAATTGTAATCCTTTCTTGATGCTGGAATAGACACTCGATCTCTCTCTGAAAGGTTTGCCGGGTCGAGTTGCTTCTTCTTATATCCATTAGTAAAGGCTCAAAGCACGGGAAATGATAACCAACCTCAACCGAGCTTCCGCCTCGATTGTCCAGACTCCAGTAATAATCTAGATTGAAGCTAATCAACCGCAGAACTGTAAGATTGAAGAGAACCTCCCATCTTGAAGCAATACCACCATAGTCGTCGATCCACCGAGCGCTACTATGGAGGAGGCTTTCGCTTTCCTGTGCAGCAAGTGGTGCAAAGTATTGCGCAATCTTCCCCAGGTTGTAACCCTCGGTGAGCTCATTGGCAAACAGAGTACAGATATTGTATACCCATGTTACAGCCGGGACATACTTGCGAGGTAGTTGAGTGGCAATTGCGTAGTTTATGTAAAGGATGGCCAGAATCTTAAAGACAGAGAATCCATGAAGGGCGCTCAAGAAGACCAAGGCAAATTTGAAGTCGAAAGACGCTCTCTGTTCTAATCGTGCTTCGCCTTCTCCAACAGAAATATATGAGGACCCCGCAGTCCTTGGTGATCCATTGCGAGGTGGAAGTGGGTAGAATTTGTTGTACAGCTTCCGTAAGCTCGGATGCAGCAAGAGGAGAATAGCAAGGTATGCAATGCTACCCCGGAAGAATCCGTATTGGAGATCAGACACATCCTGATTGCGGTCAGGGAAGATTTTCCCATATAATTTCTAATTTTAAACTCACAATCTTGCGCCCAGGAACCCAGCCTGGGGAAAGGAGGTGCTCATATTTGTGATAGTTGGGGTCAGACGCTATAAGAGAGTTAGCGTTGTCTTTCCAAACCCTTGGTATACTAACGCCTTGATACATCATATGCTATCCAGAACATATATGGCACAATTGTCAAGAAAACGAAGTAATAGAACTTGTATTCAGTAGTCCTCCATTTTGAGGGCTGAGCAATCGGCCTGCCCCTGCGGTCTGTTTTTACGCCAATGCCAGGAATTGAATCATCCCTTTTTGCTTGCGCTGCCGCAGTCTCTGCCCGGGTATCTATGACTGTCTTGTATGGGTTTGAGGAGGGATTCGTGAATCGTGTGTCGATCGTGTCAAGGGAGTAGACACTCCTAATATAGGAGAAGATACTCATTGTCGGAGCATCCGGTTCGTCCGTAGCGATGTAGACGAGTCAAAACCTGACAGAAAGATTTCGCAGACTTGGAGAAGGTTTTTGAAATGGTAAAGAGCGTGTAGGGAGACCAAAATGCGACTCTCCTAGGTAAATGTGGCGAGAACTTGCATCATTATTTGTATACTCCTGGATGGACGCGCTCCCAAAAATAAAGACAGCGTCCAAATAAGGTCTAGCGGAAGGACCATATGCCAAGCCTCGGAGCTTCCTTTGACGGCGTTCATTCATGATGAACATTCACACATTTCACATCGTCCAGTCTCTGGTTTATTATCCCATTCTTGGACTATTCTAAATATTGGAGCCTGATTCTTCTCAATTCATACATGAAAATTCTTGCGTTGTACCCTTTGGCTTCTCCAGCACACACAATGAAAGGAAGCCATCTTTGGTCAATTGCCAAGTTGAAACACACATATTAAGAATGCTCTCTGTAACCACATTCATTAGATTGCGAGTAGAATCGATTATAATTTGTGACTGACTTGTTCCAGGTTATTTGCTACCGTGGAAGGCGCGGGAACAGGAAGCTTAATTTGGAAACTGTCGGTTAGCTTATACTCATGAGTGTATTCGATTCACATTGAGAAGACTGAATACGGAGCGTACGGTGTTGTCAGCCTGGTATCTTCGTTGTGTCTAAGGAGTGAATGGTGCTTTACACCACCTGTTCAGGGGTGGTTAGGTAAGGATCACGTAATCACCACTGGCACCGAGAAAAGCATGTTTATGGCAAGAATTCTGGGATGTGGCAAAGATTATCTGTATAATATTTGTTGCGTTGCGTCGGTGTTTCTGGTGGGAACATTTCTAAAATATGGGGGAGGGGTTTAAGTGGTATGAAAGTACCCACGTCGTTTTCGCGTTGTGTGTTTTTTCCTTTTTGACGGAATGGATCCAGCTATGACCCGAAATCTCGCTTCTTATTCTACTTGACAGTGCTAATTTATTGCAATTTGCGATTTCATGACTTCCCGTTTGAGTCTAAGGTTGGCAGACCATGGGTCAAATGATATCTTCAATCCAGATTTGTAGCAGTGCTCAAATCAGAGCCAAAGAAAGGCCAGGTCCTGTCAACTTCCAAATCCACGCTACTTGCTTTTCCGGGGAAGAGATATCCTCCATTTCCTTCGTCGGGGACGAAAGTCACGTTCTCGTCCTATACACAGCCAAATCAGCCAACATCCAAAGGAATCCAATTTCCAAACCGCGAACAACAGGAAGATGGACGGTACTATACCTTTCCAAGACTCAATTTTAAAATCCCCTCCATTCCCTCCACGCACTCATATTTTTTCAGATTCTTGACGCCTCTAATTTGCGACAAGATGTTCTCACGTACAAGTTCTGCCTGCATCATTCCTGCTCTTGCCATTCTTGGTGCATGAGCTTCCGCTACATCACCAAGTGCGTACACTTTCGAGAGCTTGTCGTTGTGTAAGTTCTGCTTTTGCAATTCTGATTTCAGCTGCAGAGTTGGGTGTACGAGAATTCGTCCACTCTGGGCAGAAATAGAATCATCCGCAAAGTCAGCCAAGATGTGAGAATTTGGTGTTTGGCCGGTACATGGGATCTGTAATTCGTCAACAATACTATCATCATCAACACCTCACCCTACTCGAAAATTACTCACCACCAAATCAAACTTCTCCTCCCGTCCATCCCTAAATACCAACGTCGCCGGCTCCCACTTACTCGTATCAGTGGGCAAAATCGGCCGTTCACCCAAAACAAGTTCCACACCTAACGCCTCCAACTTCCCCTGTACATACACATGCAACTTCGCATTGAAGTTCGGCAAAAGCTGCTCTCTCGAATGCACAAGGACGACTCTCTTCTCAGGAAAGAACGTCTTGATATCACCCGCCAACTGCACGCCTACGGCACCACCACCAACCAATGCAATCACACTCGCCTCACCGACTCTCTTCTGCAATGCCTGTAACTCTTCCACAGCACCTCGCTTACTCCTACTTACCATTTTGGCCGGGGGACTTTGTTTCGCGCCCGTCGCGATGGCGAGGAAATCGTATTTAATGATTTTGCCATCGGCAAGTTCGACGGAGGAGTCGTCACGGATGGTTTTGACGGTGCTGGTGATACGTTCGTAGATGCCTGGTGGTGCCGGGGTGAAGTAAGGATCAAATGGGATGAAGGCTTTGTGTTCGCGGCCGGTGACGACGCTGTACCGCGGAAAGTTGAAGGTGTAATTGAAGTGGGTGGAGGGTTCGATGAGGATGACGCGGTAGCCGGTTGGGAGGGATTGAGAGAGGATTTTGGTGAGGTGGTAACCGCTGAATGATCCGCCGACTACGATGACGGTTTTGCACTGTTGTCAAAAGTATATGTTAACATTGTTTTGAGACGTGGACAAGATTTTGAAACGGGACATTCTGTTCGTCGTGTTGTGAAAATAAACTGACCTCAGAAGCAGGAAGAGTTTTGTAACTCTTACGATGTTGTCTGACGCGCCAAAGTCGCATGGGAATCTGAGAGAACATACGAACAAGGTATGTGAAGTTCTTCAAGAACAAACGGAAGATATCTCGGTACATCGTGGCGATGTTTAGGGGCTTCCCCGTATCTAATACCTCTTCTTCTCTGTTCTGGAAAATAGTATGCTCAAAGTTAAAAAGACAACAGAAAGAAAAGATACAGATGTCACGAAAATACTTCAAAGCAGCAGAGAGTTCACAAGAATAAAATGGGAGCTCCCCTCCTTTTAATAACGCAAAACCTAACATTCCGACAGCGGAGAACTCGGCTGATTAGTCTGCAAAATTCCATCATTCTCATTCCCATGTGCCTCTTCCCTTTCCCCCACGAACATGCCACCACATCCACACAGCATCGAAATTTGCAGCCATCGACCAGGAAGAGTTCAAAATACGAGGGGTGTGGGTGCAAGCGATTGGTCGATGGAGGATCTGATAAGATTGTTGTGCATTAGTGTGGCCGGAGATGACAGGGGTTGCAACGGGGCCGAGGCGGCATTTTGTGGATAAGCCGGTTAAGCCCGAGCGAGGGTCTTGGTATGGTGAGCTTTGTTGATCTCATATGTCTGTTCTAGGTAAGCCTGGGCAGAAAAGCTTGTACTTGTACGTAGTAAGCACTGCGGCTGAGTTTTGGGTTTGATTAGAGTCTGCACATGGCATGAATTTTGTACGTACACTGTTGTTTGATAATTCGCTGGGTAGAATCAAAGTTCGGTTTTTGAGTCTGACACGAATCGGATCCTTAGATTCTGGACGTCTTGGAATTTCCATGAAAATAAGCATTGAAGGGAAAGGCCACGGAAGCTGACGCCGATAGTTATTCTGGAATCCCTTCTCTGACACAACATGATTGCCGATGGATGGAATACAATATGCACTCAATTGTGGGTAGGGTATCATTCTACTCTAATCAAACCTACAGACCGTTTTCCCCATTCGGAAATACCAGCTCAAAACCCGAAAACAAATCTCCAAAACGCCAATCCTCTTTTCCCTTCCCAAAAAACACCAAGGAACCCTACGATGACTTCGCTCTCAAATCCCCCTTCGCCATAATCTTCGCAAACCAATAGAAGCCCTGCATATTCAAGAACACCAACGATCCCAGCTGTGCGACCGCCAACAGCAACTTCATCTGCGGCACCTCCTGTGCCACCTCGCCATTCCGCATGGATGGAATGACATGCTCGGCGCGAATAATGGGATGTTGGTGCTGCCATGTGATCAACATGTCCTTCCCCATCTGCACGAGGGAGAGGGTACCGAAACCGAGACGGACGACGGCGTAGGTCCAGAGGAGGAAGAGACGGTTTAAGGCACGCATTGGAGTTTGACGTCGGCCGGAAGTATCGAGATGGCGTTGAATATTGAGAAATAGATTCGGGAGTTCCCAGATGAGGAATGTTGCTGTGTAGTGGAGGGCTTGTGGACGCTATTCAATTTGTTAGAATTAATAACAAGGGCAAACTTCATCTAGGCGTCGAGGAAGGGTGCCTATTTGAGAGAGGGAAAGGGAGATGGGACTTACGAAACCGAGCGACACAGTCAAGAGCGCGCAAACAGCGTGAAAAAACATAAAAAGCCCATACACACTCCTATTCACCCAAGTCTCCCACAAATGATAACAAAAATATCCTGTTGCAATCGCCAGGCACCTCGCCGTCTCATGATGATAGCCCAGAATCCTCTCTTCGGCCGTTAAACCTTCTCGAAAATTGACGTGGACAAGCAGGTATATCGCGACGCAGGAGTTGACACATGATTGTGTGAAACTGACGAAGGTATCGATCCAGAGGTAGCGAGCGAGTTTTGTGGCAGGAGTTTTTTCTTGAACGGGGGGTTTGATGAGGGTGTGGAGGAGAGGCCCGATGAAGGCGTAGATGGATTGGTAGAAGAGTGCTGAGAGAACGACGGTGGGGAAGTGATCTGGGAGGGCCGGGAGGTTGAGAAGTCGAGAGCTGAAGAGGAGGTGGGTCGTGAATTTGGAGTTGGCGATGGGATCGAAGAGTGCAAACATCTTGATCGAGTGAATAACGAGGGTCGAGATCACGAAAAAGAATGTGAGGAAGAACACGAGGGGTTTATCTCGACTTAAAGAGAGGTATCAAAAGAAAGCAAAAAAGAATGAAAACGATTTATGACGAGGCTGAATCTGTGGGACGGCATTTGAGAACTATTTTTGTGCCACGGAATGATCAGTTCAGTACATGTGGCAACCAAGTACCGGTGCTGCGGTGCTACCCTACACGGAGTCTACCAGCCCCTCGCAGCATGTGCATCAACAGTAAGCACGAGGATATACGCCCTGAAGTGATACTTACATTAATTGGATGACTGATGAGGTTGCATTTAGTCTAGGACCCATATCCTATTTCAGCCTGTCGCGGGCCAATGAAATGCTGCTGAATAAAGGGGAAACGGACCTACGCCTCCGTCTAGACAACTGCTTACGCCAATGCAAAGAATTCAGCCTTGCTAGTGATATGTATAAAGGGACTGAACCTACTCTCGTCCCTTTTGGCTATTGCTGTTTGAAAGATGGTAGTTGTTTGGTGAGAATACGGTACCGGAGACGTGAAATATGCGGGTCTTGAACTTAACCCAAACCTACGAGCTGAGAACAACTAAAACTCTTTCGAATCTTGGCCTTAATTTAGTTGAGCTGTCGGATTTGGCACATGTGGACGATTAAAATACTGGAGTCTTTTACAATTGGCACTTTTCAGATTTGTTGGAGGCATCCTCCTTCTCGCGAAATAAAAACATCCGTTAATCCTTCTACTCAGTCTGGGGCATCTTGATACAGATATCAAAATGGCTCTCGAGAAATCACAAGATTCCTCGACGTTTATATCATTATCAAGAGATTCGGATGAGGATGTTGTCTCTAAAACTCCCCCGGAGGCTCCACGGGAGAAGAAATCGCTTTCCTTCATGCTCGCATATGCATCTCTCATGGCTACGAATTTCATCTCGATCATGGATACGGTTATAGTTGCTACCGCTCTACCTGCCATTGCACATGGTCTAGATGCTCGATCGAATGAAGCCTACTGGGCAGGATCTGGGTTTCTTTTTGCACAGGCCGTGAGCCAGCCTGTGTATGGAACCATGTCGAACGTTTTTGGTCGAAAATCCTGTTTGATGTTTGCCATGATTGTGTTTACAATTGCGAGCGTCTTTTGTGCTGTGGCGAAAAATATGAATTGGTTGGTGGCCGCTAGAGTGGTACGTTTTCATTAATTTCTTAGTCGCAATTTTGCCAATCTGACCGTGATCTCACAGTTCCAAGGGTTGGGGTCGGGTGGAATCAATGCCGTTGGAAGTATTATCGTCACCGATATGGTCTCTCTACGTGAGAGAGGGAAGTACATTGGAATCTTGTCAATTGCATCTGCGCTTGGGTTGATCAGCGGAATATTGATGGGAGCTGCCATCGCTGGACGATCTAGTTGGAGAATGTGAGTTACGAAATTTCCACGAAACTTGTCGCACGTTCTAATGTTGTTAGCATATTCTGGATAAACCTTCCTCTTTGTGTACCGTCGATTGCAGGAATATACTTCTTCATTAATCTCCAATTAGAGCCTCTGTCGGTCAAAGAACGATTGAAGCAAGTTGACTGGGCCGGTATTGCGATTCTAACTACATCGTTGATCTTGCTTCTTTTTGGAATCACCAGCGGTGGTGTCCTGCATCCGTGGAAGTCGGCGGCGGTTATTGCACCAATTATTGTTGGAGTCTTTGGTACTGGCATCTTCATGTTGTACGAAGGACTGTATGCAAAAGATCCAATGATTCCATTGAGGATCTTCACGAACCGCACATCGGCTTCTGCATACTCAACTTCATTCTTCCTTGGATTTGTTCTGTGGGCAATGCAATACTACCTTATTCTCTATGTGCGTATCACATAATTCAATCTTTGGATATTGCTGACCGATGCAGTTTCTTGTCTCGCAAGGCCAGTCCTTGGTCGGAGCAGGAGTCTCAATTCTCCCTGGCACCATCTTCATACCCATCATGGCTATGGTGGGGGGCCTGATCATCTCAAAACTACAACGATTCAAGGCCGCCAACTCCACCGCGTGGTTGATGATGACAGTTGGATTCTCGTTGATGACCCAATTGAAAGTCGAGTCGCACAAAGCCATGCAGTATGGGTTTCAGGTCATTTATGCAGTAGGAAGTGGAGTAGTAAGAAGATCCGCCCATCATAGAGAAGACTCATTTGCTCATCATCTGTATAGTTGTTCCCAGGACGGTTTTGTGCGGTCCAGGCATCTCAGAGTGATGAAGATGTCCCAATGGTGAGTATTCTAGATGTGAAAAACGAACTTTGCTGACTGGATAAGGCCACTGCACTAGTTTCTTTTGTCATCAGTCTTGGAGAAGCTTTTGGGGTTGGAATTGGTGGTGTGGTGTTCCAGAACGAATGGACAAGACATGTCGCCAGTCTTAAGACACTTCCAGAACCCGTCATAACGTACAAGGAAGCAGAACAGGCTGGAAACCTGATCAAGATGTTTCCTCTGGCGATTCAGATGGTGTATAAAGTGATCATGGCCGATGTCATCGCGACTCTTTTCATAGTGCTCGCGGCATTTTCGGGCTTCGCCTTTGTGGTCAGTTTGAGCTCGAGAGATTTGAGTATGGATAGGGAGACCAAAAGTTCGCAGCAATTCAAGGAGAAGGAAACGGTAAATAGAAGCGAGCTATAGAGCCTAGACTTATAAAGTACAAGCCAAAACGTCAATAACGGCCTTTCAGTGTCAAGTCGCAAGCCTCACTGAATCCGGAGAAGTAATTGCCATCGAGTCGAAGTACTAGGAGGAGCATCGGTCGCCAAGTCCATTTTAGAACAAGCGCCAATAATTCCCACGAGCCAGGACAGATGTAGGAGCAGGAACACTCGAGTAAGGTGCTCAGAGATGCCGTCCTGGCCGTCTTAACCAAAAGTGCCTCGAAAGCTCAGAGCTGGAAGTGGGGAGTATCGATTGAGTTATTCCGTGAAGACAACATGCTAATATCGAGGAACGAGGGCCAAGACGACCGATGCAGCACCCCAGCTCCAACATGCAGACAATAATCTCTTGACATTATCAAAGCATGTTGATATGGCCTGCTTGAAACCTTGGCTCGTTAACATCACGCACCAGGATCAACAAATAAGCACTTTGTTGAGAGGTAGAGAACTCTCGCCCTCGGCGTTGCGATGATCGCTCAATCTGACTTGGATGATGTAAACCTGCCTGCGAGAGGACGTGGCAAGCTCGGCCTATGTCTGATGAAGATGGAGGATGCTCCCACGTGATGGAGGATTGGACTCCGTCAAGAGGCCTGAAGTCGAGGCCGATATGACTGGAGGAAAATCTGCGTCGCGGAGCATTCACAAGGCTGGGGTGTCTGAACATTTGGCAAATTGCAGCGCGGCCATGCCCTTCGTCGGTTGACTCGTTTCTGGAGAACTTGTGGGCTCTTCATCTCCCCCGAACTCCCCCTCGTTTGTGGCCCGGAATAACCTGCCCGGAAGAACTCTGGGTGGGTCTCTTCTGCACGGATCTGGAGCAGCCTTGGCTCGCCTTCCCTCAACTTCACCCTCCCCCCAGCTTTCACCCGGCCGCCCTACTGGCTCGAATGGCGATGTTCCTGCAGGCAGCCCACATCCCTCATCTCTCCATGAAATATTCCGTCTTGGAAACCCGGGGTTTTTGTGGTTTCTGTCCCCATTTCAGCATCTACTCCTCTTCACCACGCTGAGCACGCTCCCAACTACTGCGGCCATGCACAGAAACAGACCACTTTGATCGATCCCATGAGCAGTTGCGGCCAGGTGGGTACGTAGGATGCTGCAGGAACCGGGATATCTTTGATCCTCTCAAGATTGAGATTGTCCTCGTTGAAATTATATAAAGAGCACCAGGTACTTCCCCTTTTGCGCCCTCCTCTTCCAGCTCCATCCTTGATCAATTGCAGCCTCGCCGGTATCAACATGAAGTTCGTTAGCACTCTTCTCGCCCTTGGCAGCCTTGCCACAGCTTCTGCGCAAGCTTGCAATGCCGACAACTGTCTCCGAGCCCTTCGTGCTACCGCACGTTTGGAAGAGGCCAGGGCTTTCTGTGGAACTTTCACCACTGCTCCTGTGACCGCAACCGCTGCAATTCCCACATTCGCTGCCCAAGCCTGTACTGGAGATGTTGCGAGCCGAGTGAGCAGTGCTTGCACTTGCATTTCTACCTCCACTTCCGCACCCGTTACAACCTCGGTATGCATTGAGCAATTGTTGAAAATCGAGAACCACTTGGCTGACTTGTAAACAATATCAGACCTCAGCTCCTCCCTCTTCGAGCTGCGATCCATTGGCGGAATACCCCAACATCCCCCTCCCAACTGGAGCCTTCGACCTCGAAGGATTTGCAAAGGAGAACCCAATTGGTGCAGTCAATGGTGGTGAGGGTGGACCAACAACCACCATCTCCGCTGGTGCCACCGGTGCTAACGCCGCCTTGGTCGCTGCTGCCACTGTCAGTATCCACGCGGAGTTTGAAGATGTAAACAACTGACATTTTCCAGGGCTTCAACTCCTTGAACATCGTCATTGAGGGAGAGTTCAACCTTCCAGCGCGTCTTCGTGTTGGTTGGAACAAGTCCATCATTGGTGGCAAGAATGGAACCATTGGAACCAATGGCATGACCATCATCAACGCATCCAATGTTATTGTCCGAAATTTGAGATTCCTTGGTGTTCTCAACAACGACTGCATTACCATTCAAAACACTACCCGTGTCTGGATTGACCACAACGACCTCTCTTCCAACCCCAACATTATCAAGAACGGCCCTGATCTTTATGTACGTACTTCGTTCCTTCCTCCTTGAAAATTATACTAACCTGATGCAGGATGGTCTCATGGATATCGTTCGTGGATCCGACTGGATTACCATCTCGTGGAACTACCTTCACGATCACTACAAGGCATCGCTTGTTGGAAACAACCCAACATTCCGTGATATTGATTCTGGACATTTCCATATTAGTTATCACCACAACTACTGGAAGAACCTTGGCACCCGTGGAAACGCCGGTCGCTTTGGTACCCAGCACTTGTACAGCAACTACTATAAGGACTTCAGATACCAGGCTATCCACTCCCGATCGGATAACCAGGTTCTTGTCGAGGGTAACGTCTTCACTGGCGACACACGTGAGGCCCTCAGCACATACGGTTTGGTCATCCCAGAGGATTCGCCAAACACTTCTCCTCTCGGAGACTACGAACTTGATGGCTTTGCCAACCTTGGTGCCGCAAATGACTTTGGCGGATCAGGTGTCAACATCACTCAAGTTGGAAACTTCACCACTGCACCATACAAGTACACCTTGACTCCACTCGCTGATGTTCCAGCTTTGGTTGCCAGATACTCTGGATTGAACAAGATCTAAGTCATGCCTGTAGATAATAGTGAATACTTCCATGTATATATAATTTTTAAGCCAAAGAATACAAAATCATGCAGTCACTCACTCACTCGATCAATTCAAATCAATAATTCTTTCTTGCTGTCATGGGATATCGTGGGGTGGCTCTCGTCATTGTTCTAAACAACAGGTACTGATGGAATATGGTCCGCACAGCTTCGCTTAACGAGTCAGTATTGTAAACAATGCGGATGCTAGTGTCAGAAGTATGCACTTCGACTTCCTCCCGATACTTCATATTCTAGGATATATTAAATTCCTTCTAGCTTCCATTATTGAATGTTTTCTTTCGCCTGCTGCGGCAATGCTGGAGGCGATTGGGTGCCAAGGCATCCGGGAGCGTGGAAGTCGCCACTCCACGATGGGCGGCAAACTGTTGCTCTAAGGTGACGTCCGGTATGCATCTCGAACACAAAAATTCGGGAGCTCGACAATCTACTTATTCTTGTAGCCAACAAAACATAAGTGCCGTTTGACGATAAAAGTATACGTGTTGAGAAGCCAAGGCTTGTTGCCAGGCCAGATCAGTTTTTGTGCGGCACAGTGCAGCGAGGCAGGCACCTGTAGTAACATCCTTGTAGTCACCTTCTCCCACGCCTCCTCGAACTTACTGACATTGCAACGCTGTTCGAAAACTTTACAGGAATGTACAGTTCTCTTCGTGACGAATTAAAATTCTCTTCATCCGAGGATCTAATCTCATCTTATCCAAAATGGTGTCCAACAACCTTCAGAAATTGGTGACCCTCTTACGACTTTCGGAGCTTACGACGCCTCATGTTGAGGAGCCCCCCATTGAAATTCCTGGAATCGAGAGTCCTCTCAATGTGAGCAGCGTAGAGAAGATAAGTCAGATTACACAAGAAAAGGAAACTCTTGATCGAAGTGCGAATCTCCTCCTTTTTCCCGACACCGTCAAATCTAGCTTTTGGCTTGCTCAAGAAAGATGTTCCGCCGAACTCCAACACAACACCATGGAGCTTCCCACAGAAACATGTCTATCAGGGGATTATGAATTGTCAAGCAATTTGATGATCACTTCGACACCTCGATGTTCGAATGGCCACCCTCCAGCAATGTTCCTGTATGACCAGCAAAACTGCAGAGGAAACACGCTTTTTCAATCTACGGGCCCAAGAGACATCCCGGTCGAGACGTGTCTCAACTATCGGACATCAAAAGAATGGTCTTTGGTTTTCAGATGCGGTAACTGGCCTGAGCTTATAGTCGGTGCTGAAAAACACGAGATCGCAATCCCACCTCGTGATCTGGAAGATCCAAAAGAGAATGGAAGGAGGGCAGGAAGGCCTGGATCAATCACCAAATTCGATGATAACGCCTGCCGTTTTGAAACCCCAAAGTTTCTTGTAGCCGCGGACAAATGTATCCAGACAGTCGGTGGTTCACTTCAGATTTCTACGCCAGCAATCTGTCCGAGTGGGAAACGAGCAAAACTAGCGCGGTTCTCTGATTTCAACTGTGATACCCCATTAGAGGAGAATAGCATCATCAAGGTCTACGACTCGGAAGTCGGCAAATGTCTCGAGACGAGTCTTACGGAAGTCAACAAGCAAAGAATCAACAGCGTTGCCTTCCACTGCCGTGGTATCGAGACTGAATTGGAAGATCTCACCCAAGCTCAAGTCTACACAGACATCGCACCACCAGCGTGTGAGAAGCACGAAGAAGCACGCTACGAGAGCCCCAAAACCGTCTCCGTTGATACATGTGTCCGCGTTCCCTTCTCCAACATCCAAATTAACCGGCGTCCAACCTGTCCAGATGGCTCGCGAGCAAAAGTCGCACGTTTCGCGGACACCGCTTGTGAGGTAGCTGTTAATGAGCAGTTCTTCGTCGAGATTGACGATGGCCACATGGGAATTTGTCTTGACAAAGGATTCGTCCATGCCATGCCCGACTGGCATCATGATTACTATGGCAAACCATCATCGTGGCCGGCGCAGAGTATATCATTCTGGTGCTCAGGACATGGCAATTTCAAAGATCGTCATGCCTCCACCATACCGGCGTCAGCTACGTGCCCGGCTTTTGATCTCCGTGACTACGAGAGAGGTATTGATGGAATGTACGGCATGCAGAAGGGTCAGTTGGCGTGTACTGGACATGGTCATAAACGCTTTACTCCTGTGGTGGAGGACACTGAATGTCCGGAAGATGCAGCGACGGTATTGTTAGATTATTGGAAGCATTGGTCACCAACACCTATTCAAGTAGTGCATACCGCGCCGAATATGTGTGTGCATCGTTCACACTTTGGATCAACATTGAAAATCCTAAATCCGGGGAGATGCGCAAATGGAAAGAGACCGTCATTGAAGTTGTTCCCTAGCAACGAGTGTGAAGAGTACGGCATGGGCGATTCATCAAGAACTATCGAACTCAATGCTGAGAATATTGCGACACAAATCGAGACTGTTTGGGGATACAACAGTTTCGCTTTGCATTGTGGCGGACCTGTTATTGATCTCAATACGGAGCGTAGATATACGCAGGCAGATATCGAGTGGATGGAGCGTTATTGGCATTGGAAGGGGAAGAAGGGTGTTTTGATTGCGCTGTGGGTTGTTATCGGGCTTGTCGGGTTGGCGAGTTTGGTGGGTGCGTTTGTGTATTTCAATGTTTGGGGGAAGATCAAGGTATGTTATTCATTATACGGACAAGAAGTGAGAGGAAATATATACTGACATGAAGACTAGGATCTCGCGGAGAGACATGACTTGCGCTTTGCGTTTGTGCGTAGGAAGGGCGCTATTACGCTAGATTAATTTCTGGATGTCGCCCTTTCCATGTTCTCCATCTCGAGCCTGATCAAGATCATCAGACAGTGGGATGTCTCTGTCAAGGAGGATTTTCAAATTAAATATATATAAGCAATCAGTATGGTTTATGATTCGGAGTTTGGATCTTTTTAACTTGTATGGTCAAGACGAAACCTGATCGGCTGGAATTGAAACATACGGTTTTGGGTATTGTAATTGGGATCAGGTTCATATAGAGAGATCACCAGGACAGTCTAAAATGTTGAGGTAGACCGGCACAAATGCATAATGAATGGTATTCTTCCCCAGTGCTCTATTTTGGCTTGTGCTATGTTCTGTGTTCCATTTTGACAGTAGTAAGATGGTTCCTTCCACAGACGCTTAAATGACCACCAGAAATCGTATAGAAAAAGAAGTGCGAAATACTCACATCGAGAATACGAGTTCTCCTTTTTCTCGGCATTGTACTGCATAGGGTAGAGAAGATAGGGCAGTAGATTAACACAATATCAATAAAGGCTTCGTGATTCCCATGCAGCACTGCCACGAAACCTCAAAAAGTCGAAACATGCACATCATCCACCATCGTGAAACATACTCGCACTTGTCACAAATAAAACCGTTGAAACTTGACACGGGTGGGACTTTGTTTCCGTTGCCACACTGCCACGCGCCACGAAATCCTGCTTGCCATTATTCCTGCAAGTCCAATTGACAGGGACCAGGTAATGGGGTTGCATAAATGCTAAATGTTTTATGTCAATCTACCATTTTCAAGAATATTGGAGATGTCTTGGTGAACGTGGTTGTACTAGTAAGTCTCGTGGCCCATCATCCATCATCCATCGTCCACCAAAAAAAGCACGGATTTTCAATAGTGAACTAGTCCAGCCTTGAAGGATCCCACAACAGCGGTGAAGGAGAGGAAAGGTGATCACGCTGGCGAACAACAGACGGGTAAAGTATAAAGTATTGAAATTAATTGATGAATGAGGAAATCAAGAAATCGTTAGTTTTTTTGCGATGTGCAACAGAGGTTGACAAATAGGGATAGATTGGAGAGAAAGAGGAATAGATTGAACGTTTGAAGAGATCCAAAGAAAAAGATTGCGGCAGGACAGGACAGGACTGGACAGGACTGGACTGAATACAACGAATGGTATTTACTCGAGTGTAACTACCTAGGTATCATCTGGACTAAACAAGAGAAGACAAAATAAGGAGCTTCCTTTGCAGGAATCTGCCTAAGGAGGATTAGGATGATGATGTAAAATGTTCAAAACTCCAGTCTCCATGCATGTCCACCCTCCCTTCCATGCTCCCAAAGTTTGAAAATGCCTACAATCGCTGCCCCGAAGTTCCGTCATACAAACAACAACATTTGAAAAGAGAAAAGAAAGAAAGACCTTTCTACAAGATGATACAAATAGTACTTTAGTTCTTCTCCCACACTCTCTGCGTCTCCAACTCAACCTCCCCAGCGCCCATGGATCGACCAGCATAGAACTTTCCCGCCTTTCCCATCTTCTTCTCCGTGGCCCACTTGCGCAACGTCGCGGCTCCCTTGCTCAGACAGAAGATGATGATAATTCCAGCTGCGATACCGAAGCACACAGCAATCACGCCAGTCCTTCCATAACCACCAATGTTTTCCCCGTCAACCATATTCTTCGGTGCTGGGTTGAGAAAGGAATAGGTATAGAATCCCTGGGTGGCGTATGTAACATATGCTAGTCCCAAGTAACCGCAGAGGATGATGATGAGGAAGATGAGGTGAACCCAAGGTGCGGGATTGATGCGCGTGAGGAGTAGTTCGAAGAGCGCGCAGCCCGAGTTGAGACCGTGTTGGGAGACGTTGGTCCAGATGCGGTAGGTGCTGGCGTAGGGTGTGCCGTCGTAGATGAGGCCCCAGTAGACAATGGTTACGATGAAGGGGTAGGTGACGATTGTGCTCCAGAAGAGGTAGTGGAGGGCTTGGAGGAAGCGGGGGAAGCGGTTGAGAAGGGGGGTGCCGCCGTTGAGCGCGTAGGAGAAGGTGTGGATTGCCGCTGCGCCGAAGTAGAATGCGATGCCCCAGTAGCACAGCACTGTATTAGGAATAATTGTTAGTCTATTTGTAGTAGGGTAGAGGTGGGGAGATGAATATGCTGGTGTTGTGTTGGATGTAAGACGTACCTGTAAAGTAGGAGAATGATCTGCCAACAGTTCCTCCATCACCGTCGCGACCGGATGCTCGCCATCCAATGATAAAGAAGAGGGTTGCGAATGAATAAAGAGACTGCAGAATTTGTTAGCAGAGCCTTCCTCAGCAGATTGATTCTCGGCGCATCAGACGTACAATGAGTGCTCGCAGGAAGAAAAGAGTCCATGGTGTCAGACACCACGAGGTGACGAATCTGTTTGAAGGATCCCAGATATCGGTACCAAACTTGAACGGATTGCTGAGTTGGGGTTTCTTGAAAGCCATTTTCTCGGATTGTTGTGACAGATCTTTTGTGTTGGTGATATTAGGTTTTGGTGGTTCGTACAGTACAGTATTGTCCCACGCCAATGTTAAGACAGTTCTGTACGAGGATGGTCAGCTTCGCCTGCGAATTCTGCTAGTATTATTGTTGCTGCTTTTTGAAATCTCTGCGCGCGCGAGAGAGAGTTGCAAAGATAAAGTCTTGCAACTCGCAAGGCACAGAAGGTGGTTCAAGTTGATGTCCACACGGTTGTCAAGTCGAAATTAATGCCAGGAGAGCACACCCACCTCCAAACCTTGGTATCCCTGTAAGAATATGCGTCTGCACGGCAGTGGTCCCTAATTGGTAGCGGGCCCGAAGCTTTAAATCGTGGAGTGATCGTTTTGGGCGTCTGTGAGCGAGATCGCGTGCTGAGTTTAAATCGATTTGCTCGTGTTGCAAAATAGGTAGCTGGTGATTTTACGATGGGAGAAAGTTCAAGAAAGAGAAGCGATAGCTACGAGAGGGGTTCAAGGACGGAAATGTATACTTGAATGTTCATCATGAATTAGACTGCCCAGTCCACTATCCTCAAACAAAAGACGTCTAGGAGGAGACGTTTTCTCAGTCTAGTCCTCCTAGTCCAGTGCTGTCAGGTCCAGTCAGGATCATCTAGTCAGACTTTAGTGAAGATGCTCCCGCAACTTTATCTCACTCTCCTAACGGCCGCAGGAAACTTTTCATGATCTCTTCCTTGCATGGAACTATCAAATTGTGCCCTTCGTCTGGGAGGAATCTGGTTTCAACTCCTCTGATCAAAGATGCCGCCTTTTCCGCCATTCGGACAGGACAATTCGCATCGAGTCGGCCGTGCCATATCACAACACCTTCTCCATCGATATCACCCAAGTTGAGGTCCCAGTCCTTTGCAGTCAGTTCGGCCTCTTTCGCCATACCAGTACCGCTAATTCTGAAGGCTTCTCGCAATCCGTCCATCAAAGCTTTCTTGAACTCCTCATCCTTGAGTGCTTCTTGATCTTCGGGTGGGAAAGACTTGAAATGTTGCAGGACCGTCTCCTCGAACACAGCAGGATCGGGATCTCTAGCTGCTGCGCCAATCTGCCAATCCATCATGCTGCCAACCACACTTGGAATATAGACGGCCGCTGCCATTGCAACACGCTGGAAGAGCTTCATTCCTTCTTTTCCAAATGAGGCTGGATATACACTGGAGATGATCTGGCCACCAAGGCAGATTGACCGTGGAATCCCTCGTAGGCACGCAAATGCGTAAGGACCGCCCGCATCTCTGCTCAGGACTCGAAACTGCTTTATCTCGAGATGGTTGATAAGGTGAAGGATGTCAGAGTGGTAGGAGAGAATTGATCGATTTGTGTCCTGTGTAGATAAGCCCATTCCGGGACGATCGGGTGATATAATTCGCAGATTATGTTTTAGGGCAAGCGAATGGAAGAATGAGCCTTCGTATCGTGCAGAGGGCATGCTGTGGAAGTACACAATGGCTGGCTTCGTGCTTTCTGTCTTGCCATACTCGCAATAAGCGAGGATTCTGCCATCTGGAAGCGTGAATTCTTGAGTTGGTACTACCGCCATGGTGGATATTGTGGGATTTTGTGGTTTGGGGCCGGTTGCAATTTCGATTTGATCTGTCCAGAGAAAAAATATCGTAGCGTTCAAGGATGGGAAATGTGAGTATCTGCGAGCAAGTCTTGGAATACAATACCTCCGTACATGAGGAAGGCAAGGCTCCGGAACAGCCTTGCAACCCCCTTTCTGGGAATGCAAGAAGAAGACGCTTCAGGCAAAGATCAAATCCAATAGGAGATTAGGAGATTCGATAGAGTTTCCACACTGCTTACCAAAAAGCAGACCCTGAGATCTCCAATAGTGCGGTTGTTGGTATCTCTTTGTGGCGTGTGCGAGAGATTATTCAATTCGAATTTCCAGCAGAAATTGCAGAATAGTCAGACTTTCTAGTCATTTCGAGTGCCCAGGGGATGTGTTAGGAATAGTTTAGATGAGCAATGATTCAGGCTCTCACGGCCCCCAAATATTGTCTCATCAAACGGTGCAAAAGACGCCTCACGTGTGTTAAGATCTACACATGGGTTTGCACCATATCTGGTAACTCTCCTCGTTGTTGCAGCCGGCCAACGTCAGCTGGGAATTTCCGGGAGAGTACAGTAGTAGTACCGGTGGCATGTTTCGTTCACCAAGCGTGGAAACGTGAAGCGTGGATTGAAGCAGTTGTCAAGTATAATAGCAGTCATGAAGAGGCAGTCCTCTGTCCTTGTACAGTGCCTTGCTATGTCCAGCCTCAAGAACCATAAAATATCGTGTTTGAGTGACAGTGACCTGCCTTCTACAGTAGCATCCACTCATCTACGATTGCAACGAGGGGTTCCAAAAGCAAAGCCAGACAGACACATTTTGCACCCCTCCACAAAGCTCTTTTCCACAGGAGTAGTGGCACTAGTTATCATTATTTCTGCAAGTTTGACGCGTTATTTCTGGGGCTTTTTGCTATCATTTCAGCCACGGCAAGCCAACCGAAAAGATCAGAATGTTTTGGCTGGTCCTCCAGACCCCTTCTAGCTCTTTTCTGCCGTCTGGGGCCTCCTTCGAGCCCTGCAAGTATTGATTCTCCCCCTTTCGGGCACCAACCGCTGCAGCTCCCAGGAATCCCACAACTCCTGTGCCCCTCAAGCATTCGCATTCGGACCAGGTGTGCTTCTTACTAAAATATGATAACCCGACCGTCTCGCAGGACAGGATGAGGAGTGCGTATGTGTGTGCGCATTCATTCTGTGGTGGTGTTTTACGAATAGACGCCGTCATCTGATTCTCTCCTTGCATTCTCTTGTCTATCCCTCTTACTCTCCGCCTCCTCTTTCCTTTCACTACACTCCAACTACACTACACTATTTCGTCTCGTAACTTTGCTCGAATTCTCCACGCCTCTTGCGCTTCCCAGCCTCTGCTTCCTTCGCTTACCCTTTCCCGTTCTCTTCTTCTCCTCTGTTCGATCATCCGAGAAAACCGTTGTTTCACAATCACTATTCTGGCAGACCGCCCCCTACATACGAGCGACACTCACACAAAAACTCGACCCGCCGTCAACTTCACCCTCAAGCTCAAGCCCCCTCCTGCAGCTCTGGAACAGCCGAAAAAGCTGTATCGCTCCCGTCCACAACTAGGAAAGTCGGACGAACTTAGTTCAGGAACAAACAGGAGCACCGCGTCGTATACACTGCTGATTGGCCAGCTCTCTGATATTTGCCGATTCACGTTTGGAGGGCTGGAGATCTGAGAGCGGGCTGCACCTTTGCTGTGCTCAGAATAGTAATACTCCGGTCTACGATATCACCAAGTGCGATCGAACGGAGACCTCCCTGCAGTCCGTGGGCATCGCAACCTCCTCCATCTTCTCCTCTTATACCCCATCGTCTGCAGCTTGCCGTCTATATTGTCAATATCTTTTGGTGGGCAATCAGCGGCATCTCACTCATCTCTCACGGGCAGCCGCCTTACCAAAAAAAAGTTTCCCTTCCTGACACAGTGCTTCCCCTCTCTTGTGCAGTAATCACACACCTAGAGCACGCAAAACGCTCACCAATGCAATCCTAGCCGTGGTTGGCAATCGATTGGTGCTACCGATCAGTGGATTCCCCTCGATACGAACCAAGTAGTCCGGACCGGCGTCATGGCTTTCGAATTAAGTGCAACACCCGAGCACGATGCTCTCCTCAACCTCATGTTCGAACCTTCCGACCTCGACACTCTCATGACCCCGAGCCCCGATGAAGCAGATTTCGGCCAGATGAGAATCGTGATAGATCAAACTCAAGAAGACACAATGAAGGAAGCCCACAGCCAGATCCAGGTGCCCGTGCATCCCATCGCAACGATGCAAGAAGCCTTCGCAGAATCCATGCTGGAAGCCTCGGGAGGAGCCTCACCTTCAATACCAAAGAGTATAATCGGAAATGCCAGCGCAAGACGAAAACACCTGCTCGATCAGGACATAAACGAGCCAACACACGCGGCACGATGGCAATCGAAACCAGGCTTGCGATACCACGAACTGTGGAAACTGATGGCTCAGATTTCGTTTGGCATCTATTTACTGCTCAATGGAATTGCAAGGGATGACGAACAGGTCATGAACATATTGCAGGGGCATGTGGACGAGGTGGATGAATTTCTGGAGACTACGTTGGAGGATTTCGACCTCGCGCAGCAGGACGTGGATGAGCGATTGAAGTTCCTCAAATTACCATTAGAAAACATCGTAATATTCGATGCTATGCTGGAGGATCGAAATTTCCGCCTGCAGATTGTGAATGGAAACGAAAGGATTGAACATGTTATCACTCGCACGGCTACGGCGATGAACGATGCTCTGAAGGATGTGACACAAGGTCTGGACGCGTGCAAGGAGTTCACGATATACCTTGCTGAGGAACAAGAAGATCGTATTTGGAGAGAAGAAAGGCCAGAGATGCAAAAAGTGTTCGATGCCATGAAGGGCAACGTGGAAGGATGGTACAAGGCATACGTTTCACTGCAGACGAAAGGCAATCACCTTGGTGTTGGTTTGGTACAACTTGGCTCGATAGTGGCGGAAATGGATCGAAGGGCGGGGGAGGTGAGCAGGAGGAAAAGAGTATGATTCCATTCTTTTACACGTAGTATTTTCCTAACAATTCGTAGTTCAGTACACCTCAATCCACAGCTCCAAGGACGTCCCCACCTGTATCTCCTGTTCAACCGTCGAGGCAAATGCGTCAATCGATGCTCAAAACCCTCCCTGAAGACCCAAGTGCCATCACGCCAGCCATTCGAGCCACGCTTCCTGCCTTTCAATTAGTAGGGGACCGCGACCGAGAACCTGACGAACCAGAAGTTCAAATTCCAGACGATGAATCTCTGGCTGAACTGGAGGCACCCGAGGACGACTTTATTCTAAAACCACACACCTATGGCACTCCAATACCATCGCCTCGAGAACCGCCGCCACCTATCCAAACACCACCTCCTGAACCAGAAGTGACCAAAAAGCCTTCTTTGAGACAGCGATTTTCCCTAAAACGGAAAGAGTCGCCATCGTCTGCGAAAGAGTTTTCTCAGGATAGCAGTGAAAATCATGGTGCACCGCGCCAACGACTGCAATCTCCTGCTTCTGGTTCATTGGCTTCTGGTTCTAATGAAAAGACAACGATAGTAACTACTCCTCCCTCTCGAGGTCTCGATTCTGCGTACTGTTCTGACTTCGAGAAGACTTCTCAAAGAGGCTTTGTTCCCCCGACTCTGCAACAGACACGATCGAATACATCTTCACATTCAACGCGTACCCAACCCCTTCCACAAAGAACATTTGGCGGGGTTTTGCCCAGCCCACGCTCTGATCAGCAGCAATTCTTCCGTCCTGTGAACGCCTCGCCACACTCTCCCTTACAGCGACCGTGGACAGCTGCCCCGCAAGAGATATCTCACATACACAGCAATTCCTCCACATCTAATCTCTCCACTCTTCGCGGCCAGCAACATGCACCTTCGATGCTTGGGAATAGGAGAGGGGCACCCTCGACCATGGGAATGTCGATTGCTAGTGGGAAAACTCAAATGACAACGATAACGGATGCAAACGGAAAGCAGCAGAAAGTAAAAAAGAAGAGAAGTGCTTTTGGATGGCTGAAGAAGGCATTCAGTCTCAGCGAGGAGGAGAAAGCGGCATTTGAGGAGAAGAGAAAAAGAACGGACTCGTTTCATCGAGACCAGTATCAAAAACCAGCCCCGAGATGGATAGATGGGAAGAAGGTGCGGTCAGCAGCATCTCAACGACAGGTTATGGTATGAATTGAGGAGGAAAGCAGAACGCCATGAAGATCATTCAAAAGAGAATGTTTCGCCCATCATATGTAACTATATATATCATCACCTATTTTGGCGCGGAAAGCGAGGAGTTCAAGGGCGTTTTCATACCAGGTCAATCTATGTCCTATTTTTTGGTTTAGAAAGAATCGGATTGGGTGAAATGGTCGGAAGGGATCAATTGATGGGTTCGCGTAATATATGATAGTTGAAGTAGAATTATATAATTGGCCACCTACACAAGAGTTCCCAAACCAAAGGTCTGGTTGCACTGTACCTTCTACCTGGGATGTGGAAAACATGAAACGAACATCCTTGATCAGTCAGGTGCAACCGACGCCTAGCGCGTTTATCCCACAGCCCTCTCGTCCTGCGTCATTACTGAACTCAGGTCACATTCCCTCTTCTTCACTTGAAAATATCACTTCATATCATCAAACCAGTATACAACACCATGGCAAGAACTCGCAAAGCCCGGAAGGCTGCAGTTGTGGCCCTGGAGACCACGCCGGCGTCTCGTGCATCTCGCAAGAATGAGGCCCCGCCGCCAAGCGCGTTGTCGCGTCTTCCCCCTGAGATTTGGCAAATGATTGGTGAAGTGGTACGTTAAACTCATATTCAACCATAAAAACACCATTATGTAGTTGATTCATACTCTCTGCTACAGATTCAAGGTCCAAAAACGCTTCGATCCTTGGTCGGAACGTGTAGAGCGTTTAGGGACACTTTTACTCCTCGCTTGTACTATTGTCGCCGGTACAACCTTAACAAGCTCAATCCTGTTAGACCTCGATATATTCCACACCCACCTGGTCTTCTCAATACAAAAGAGCTTTTAGTGGCCGTGTATGAGTTTGCACATGGGAGAAGGGCAGGTATTGTGTATGATGCGAGGCGACTAAACGATAACTACGCTCGGTACCTTGCTCGGCTAATCAAGGAGCTCCCGAACTTACGATCTTTTAGGTGCAAAATCTTGCCTACAGTCGTTGTGTAAGCTGACTCTCTGTTCTCTCAGGTGGCATGATCAAGCATTTGAAGACCTACAAACTGCTCTGATATTGAGGAATAAAACGCTGCTCAAAGCCTTGAAGGCTGTTCCAAAACTGGAGAGGCTTTCCATCACCTTTGAACCTATATTCGAGGAAGATGATCCAGCATCGTACAACTGCTCTATTACACTTGCAGGCTTTCGTAACTTGACTTCATTAGAGGTTTACAATATCTTCGGAACAAAAGTTCGACTAATTGAAGATTTCACGGCCGTTCTTTCCAGTTGCCAAGGTCTGAAAACTCTAGGGATAGGACTTGCATATGAAGCAGAATGGGAAAGGACTCCTGAAGTCATGATTCTTAGCGGGAGAACGAAGTGGTACAGAAGGGAGAGGAGTACGATGTTGTTCGGGCTGGAGGATGAAGACTATGGAGAAGTGTGAGGAGAATGTTCATTTACGGGGAGGGTTCTCTTTGACGCGTCAGTCACTATGGGCTTATCTTTCTTCGGTTTGTCACGGTCTATAAGGTTGTCATATGCTACTATTGACCTTTGATCTCCACTGATTTTTCTATTGGATGACTCTGAAACCGCTTGCATATTGGCTGTCAAGAGGCTTTTGACTTTGTCCTAGACTTGGTTTCTCGGACCGGGGAGTGCTCTTGGCCGGCTGGAATGAATTGTAGAATTATTGAGGATGACGACAGAAGGGCAAGGGCGGTCGGCATGAATGTTGCCAGCATTTTCACAGTAAGGGATAGAAATATCGAATGCTTGGCTAGATTATATGAGTACAATGCTTGTTTGCCTGTAATGACAGCATGAATTTTTACATTGTATTAATTTCACTGTGTCCCTAGCATAGTTACTTGCCTCTCTATAATAGCTCATTCTGTATAACAGCGGACAGCTTTTAATTAATCCCATTACTACACTATTCTCTCCTTTTCATGAACTTATAATCAAACCTCATTCATGCTCCTGTTTTCTTGACCGACTGTTTCCGGTGGCGCGAATCTGAATATTATGTCAAGAACACACACGGCTCTTTCCCAAATGTTCAAGTAATTTGCAACAATAACTCCTCCAGCTGTCCTCTACCCAAATTGAGTTAATAATAAGTGATGGATAAATGAAGAGTAAAGACAACTACGAGAACTCTTCCTCTCAGCCTCGACCTGAGTCGTCCCAAAATACTGTACAAACTGAAAAGCCTTGAAAAGACGCTCCTTGCTATATTCTGACTGCTGCAGCTCAACAATGGTTCGGTTCAGACGTGGAATGCCCGGAAATTGAATTAAGTATTCTTCATACCCAGCAAAATTGTTAGTAGGATCAATAATTGTCCAGATTTGCTATAGGAGCATTAGAATTCTCGAATTCGAAATACCAAGGCCTATTACAGTTACAGAATAGTAATTACAGAGGCTAACTAATTCCTGTTAAATATTAGCTCAGCTTAAACAATACACAGGTGGCTTTATACCTCCGTAAGTATCTTGATATTTAGCATTAACTCGGGATCAGCAACAAGACATGCCGCAGTGTTATTACATATGTTTAACCAAAGGACTCCGACTTCTTTTAAGAGCTCGCTAGCATCAGGATCTAAAAAATCCGCGGGTGAAATACGTCGATACTGTCCGGTAACAACCTCTGTTATTAACGCCGCCAAATCCACCGGTGCATGGATGCTATCTAGGAAGGTGAAATCTGCGAATAATAGCATGTCCTAGTTAACATTAATTACATTCATAATTCCCTTCTGGTACCGTGAGCCTAGCATTTTACTCTTTTTCAGTATTAGTATCAAGGTATCTAGCTTCGCAAAGAGTTATTATATTAGGCGGGTTAAGAAGTCGATAGCGCTATTTAGACGAGGCGAAAGATTGCCAGTATATACGCTCCTGATTATCCACTATACAAGAGGATGTCTAGACTATAAAGCCTATTAATAATTAGTTAGTGATATTACAATCCGAAAGTATATTAAAAGGCTTATCTCGCCAACTAATCCAATTTTGTCTGTGTCTTGTTCACAAAGGTCCCCGAGACGCGAAACAAGGTAATTTCGATAGTCGAAGATTTCATTAAGGAATGTTTTAACTTTATCGACTTTATAGCCAAGTGCCTAGTTCAACTACAAATCATAAGGGATCTTGCCAAAGATTGAACAAACACAGAAGTCGAGTTACTCTGCGATTGCTTGTACCTCTATTTCAGACTCTATTGCCAACAGGAACCAGTTTAAATTGAATGATAGGATTACTGGCGTTTGTCGCTTCCTAAAGATCTCCACTATCATCTTGGCTTTGCCGAGCCCGGTAATCGTGGGTGAGTCGTTGTTGTGCTGAGATCCGGAAAGAGCCAAACACGCATCAAGCCATGGATTCCACCGTTTGGACAATGTCGCTACAGCATGCGTGGGATCTTTAAGAAACTCGCAGACGAGCCTGATATTGTTGAAATTGTGTGTGGCTCGAAGTTCTTCCAGACCTGCCTCTTCCCACTATTTTACTAAATAAGGCTCGCTCGGCTCGGCAAACTATCCATGTATCTTAGTAATTACTGAGAACAGTCTAGAGTGTAAACTTACCTCTGTGTATTTTAGTGGGCAGTTAAGATCTAAAGTCGTACACGACTTCATAATTCCAAGTCTTGTCCTGGCCCGCAGCAAGCAATGGTTGGTAATGTTAACGCGGGGCAAGAGGTCGAATGGCACCCTGCAAGGCGAAGGATGTAGGGTGATATGTGTAGGTATGATTAGACGAGAGAACTCGGTGAGCAGAACGATACAGGAATGAAATAAGAAGGGCAACTTACATTGTTCCCCATGTCTTATATGTACAAGCAAGTTCGGCCAAGGATTAGAACTTCGATCTCAATTTAGACATTCTTCCTGTCACACGAATCAATTTCTGAAGGATGCTCTCTCATTATCCCTTGCAGCTTGCTTGTTTAAGCCATGATATCTCATCTTATCTCATCTCATCTCATCTCATCTCATCTTATCTCACCTTTTCCTCTAACTTCTTCCTACCCCTTCAACGACAACATGTCCTTATCACAAGTTGAAAATATTATTCTTTCACTGAAAAAGGGAATACGCCGACTTCTGAACTCATGTATTAATCCTACAGATGACAAACTCGAAAGCTGGATTCAAGTACGTAATACAGAACCCGAGTCGATAAAAGCAAATGGTCCAAAGAAGAAGGCATGTAAATATATGCGCCTCTTTTGCAAGAACAACGAAGAGCTCTTTACGCTTTATGCTTTAACAATCTCATAGTCAAAGCTCGGCGCCGTACGAACACATGATAAAGCATCCGAGATCATCGAATAGTGGAAGACGACTAAAGATCTTCCAGGCTTGAAGGACATCCTCAAAACAAGGTTAGAAGCTCTAGAAGCTCTAGAAGGTTAATAAAAAGGATCGCAAGAATGTATATAATTAAGACTGATATTAGTAGATCGACCTTTCAAGCGTGTGCGAATCTTAGAAGTATCTCCGACGAATGACGATATAAACAGTGTACTAGTCACCACAAGTGTATCCTATCTCTAAAATTTTCGATTAGAGCAGTAGCTAACAGAACTGTACCAGGCAGAACACACGCCTGTTTTACTTAATACCCCGCACGCTATGTCAGGTCTGTAAAATCCTTCTTTAGTGGACCACAAGCTAACCATACGCAGGCTCGGCCGCTTTCACTACCACTTTAAATACAATTCCAGAAACTGTAACCCAGCAATCGAAAGACGAGAAGCTCTACATAGCAGTGATTTAAATCGAGGACCTCTTCAATTTCATGCGGACATATGATGGAGGTTACGGCACATCTGTGGAAATAGTGTGCCATTTTGATAGAGTACCACAACTAAAGTCAATAATAAAATTTAGGTCGTCAAAGGAAAGCGACATTAATATAGTTTTCTCACGCAGGTTTTGCCAGGCTCTTCTAAAGAGTGTCTTCAGACGGGAAGATTCTCAAGTTTAAAGTAGCGAAATACAGGCCGTCCCTAAATCGCACATATCTGATCCTCCTTTATAATAATAATCTACTTACGAGGTGAATTTGTTAGGCCTGTCTTTACATCATCTTCATCCTCCGTACCACCTATGACTCTGATCGCCCTATTTCCGCTCTGTTCTGTAACTAATACTGCGCAAACTCCCGGCGGTGTAAAGTCAACTTCGCCCTTCCCTGTCCTTTCGTCTGCCTTAAGTATTATCCGCCTCTCTGTGCCAAGCTATAAAGCGTCAGCGTATGTTAACTGCCAGCCGGTATAAAAGTCTTACGATTACTATAACCTTTCCCTCGAGTTCGCGATCATCCGTGATATGTGTGGTATTCTCTTTTATCGCTACAGCACTTCGTGGCTTACGTGCTTTAAGAAGAGGGGTAGGAGATAGTTAGTATCTAGATAATGATCAGTTTAATATATCGTTAGTAGTAAGCCCGCATATAGAACAAACCTCTGTATGCCCGTAGAGAATTTCCTATCTAAGATTCTCAAGATTGTCGTGTTTGTGGATAAAAGGACGGATTTGAGTAGAGGGGAGGCGAAGATTTTCGAATATTGTGCTCCTGACCCTACCTTCCTCGATACGTTTTGCCGGCGTCGCCTATTGTTCTTCGGCTATGCGCGATCAAAAATCCGTAGAATGTGAGGAATATGAGGCTTTCTCGGTGAAGTAGCAGGTTCTCACTGGCGTAGGATAGCTCATCTTATGTGACTTAACATACAATCTCGAACATTTTGCCTAACTTTACGTGGCTGAGATAGGCACGTAGAAAATACATAGGTGTGGCGTAAGAGCCGCATGATCGCTCGGGATCACGAGGCTGGCGACGCACAGACAAGAAGAACGAGTTCCCCTTTAAACTTTTCAACGTTGTCGCTTTGCTTGATATTTACGATTTCATGATACTCATCAAGAATATCTCACTTCGAGAATCTCCTAAAAAATCAATCATGTAAATGCAAAGGTCTTTCAATCTTGTATGTTACTAAAACGAGGTTTTAAGATTTTGAATTTGATGTCCATAAACCTTTTTGGTATCTATCTTTTGGCCTTCAACGAACCAACGAAACTAGTCGAAACTAATCTGGATCGGATCGCTTAAATTCTTGGCTGAAGTAGCGCCAAGGCAAATCCTTTTAGCCTAGGGTATCATCTCATCTCATCTCATCTCAACTCATCTCATCTCATCTTATCTTATCTTATCTCATCTCATCTCATCTTATCTCATCTCATCTCATCTTATTTCATCTCATCTTATCTTTCTTCTGTCTTATCTTGCACGAAAACAATGTCTTACTTATAATAATCAAAACGGAACAAATCTATACTCCCTGTGCACAGCTGAGAGGATGGGGGACAACTTGCATATATAAAAGAGGGTCAGACGCCTCCCCCTCTTGATTCAATTCACTTTTCAGTCCTTACTCCTCAGTCGCCCATCTTAATCCACCACCTTGACTTGTAACTAGTATATCTCTCCGAGATTCAAAATTATAGAAACGCCGAACGAATCAACATAACTAAGGAGGCCGAACCCCACGAGGAGGGCGCATTATAAAAGCAGGACTAGATGTAAACAATACAGGTATGTTCAGACAGAATTCCTACTCTAGTATGACGGTTCCCGAATTACGCTTCGGTGAGCAGATATTATAGAGACACGTTAAACGAGAAACATATTAATAGTCTACCTTATATAGAGCTAGCAGAGTGAAAGTATATAAATATTTTTACGGCGTCCGATCCATCTAGAGGACATTCCTTTCCCGATTTTCCTTTCCCGATTTTCCTTTCCCGATTTCCTTTCCCGATTTTCTTTCCCGATTTTCACTTTATGAACTAAACTAACATCTTCCAGTGCGATGAATCCAAGCCCTCCTACGGTTATTGTAAACGCTATTCTGTCGAGTGTAGCTTTCTCCTCACGGAACCCCGCCTCGTCCCGTCTACCGCGTCTTTCAACGTCACTTCTCGTACCGTAAATCCGGCTAGTCAGTCTAGCAAAGGAGGAGGATTATTCCATAGTGAAAATAACTCCTCGTTTCTCTGCTATAACCTTTATATAAGAGACCTCGAACTCCTTCTACAGTTTATCACATCGACTACCGCTACTATCGCAGCCCGAAATCTCTGTAATAATACTATTTAGTCAACTAGCGTGCCGTAAATTACTCTCGGATACCCTTTCCTCATGTATAGCAGTATGTATTAAGCTCGCTCTTAGTTTGTTTTTCTTCTTAGACTTAACCTTAAAACCTAGCTATCAGAGTCAACTTCTAGTTTTTGTATACTAATAATATAATACTAATATCCCTTCTAGTCCTTGGTATTACAGCTCTCTATCTCTCCTGTCTTAGTCTAGATAAACACTAAGAATACGCTGCCCTCGCTAATATACACGAAACTATCGCCCTCCCCCTCTTTTACGCCGAAGCTATCCAGAACGCCGAACGGAACAGCGTAGCCGACTTCGCCTTCGTAATTCTCGTTATTATCTACGCTATGACCTTACTTAACTAAGCTGAAAGCGGCCGTGACGGCCTTCTAGGATAGTTATACCTCCTACACGACGTTTATACCATTACAGCCGTGAGGACGGATCTCGTTAAGCAAACTCCTCTTACGCCCTTACTTAACCTAGTTTGTTATCAAATTCCACACTCTTTAGATAAGATAACACTTAATATCCTCTCTACCCTCTTTATTATCCCCGCGAATTCCCTTCCCTCATATATAGCTAAGCTCGAAGTCTATCGCGAAACTCTATCTCTCCTTAAAGATTTCTTTAATATTTTAAGCAACCCCCTTAAAGCACCATAGCTAATTCTATATATATGGTTCACGCTTATCTTAAAAAGTTATCTTAAGCTTTTAAGATAAAGAAGTGCTAAGGCATGGGTGTTACTAGTGTATAAATGTGTTCTTTTAAAGAGATCGGAGCCCTGTTGGTTTGTCGATGGTGTAGCGGATTATATAATACAGACAGTGATAGAGGTTTTAGCGCTAGAGTGGAGGTGTTGGATTAAATAGCCGCTACAGGAGATAGGATTTGATTAAGCGGGCTAATGATTTGCTTATTTATATATTAATCGGATAGTTTTGGCTTGAAGTGAAGGCCTTTTAGGTATATTAGGGTTGTGGTACAATTTCTGACGCTCTTGGGAGCAGAAGATTACTTGTAATAGATGAAATGAATGATTCATGCGAATATCTACTGCTCGATGATTCTTGATAATGTATCTTGTTGTTATCACTCTAGCCCTCGCCCTTGATGAATCAAGCCCAGAGCGCGCAGAACCTATTGTGAAGGTTTTACCACCTACCAGAGGCAAAAGAGAGTTTGCTATAGCAGATGAAGGTGAGGATACCGGAGCGGGTGTCAAAAGAGGGGAATTGTGCTGGTTGTGCGGGAACGGATGAAAGGTGGCAGTATCTCGAAACTGGTACCAGTGTTGGATCATTAGGTTGTGCTACAAGTGGCTGCTCTTCCTTAAAATACTGAGTATTGTCTATTGTACCGAAACTGGGCTTTTTGGTGGATTGAGCTTGAGGAATGTGGCATAGATGGCAGCGTGTGGAATCGTGCCCTCTTATCTGCTTGGCTAGCGGCTGTGACTTCTCTTGCCCACAACATTTGGTGGGGTAGTACTTGGCTATATTAAGGATGCAGATGAATATCACAAATTGTAAAGTCTCCCAGATGCATGTGAATGTGGAGAACCAAGTTTATTTGTAAATTGTCTCAGGCCTGTTGGCAATAGGGCCTGAATATCTAACAACTTATATAAATGTCTTCACAGTATTCAATTGTTCTTTATATTATCAACTTTCCCTACTGCCCAAACCAAATCCATTGATTTGACTGCATTCTTTTGGTTCACCTATGGAGAGAAACTCTGGAAAGCAGAGTTAAAAAGCGGTCCTCTATATTTCACAACAAAGGAGCTGGCTAGCTATATTGACCACTGACATAAGGAGTTAGCGGGAATATGCAACTTCGTCAAGGCAATTGCAATGACGGCAAGTAGGATCGCGTATTATTTGCAACCTGACACATTGTGAAAAAAGTTGTTTACTCGCTAAGCCAAACTTGGACATGAGTCAATGAAGCACACGTGACTACCGGGCTTGGCAACTTATGTTTTTTGGTGTTGCGTTTACTATAGACGCGCTTTTCGCTTGCTTCAACTTTATCCAAAGCGAGAACGATGCATTCACTGCTCTCTTATAACTCATGTAAGTGCTCTATGCGATATCTAAAGGAAAATTGCTAAATTTAATTTAAGCCAACAACTTAATTTTCCACCTCCCTCGATCTCCACAACTGCCGCACCACAAGACAATGGATATAGGTTTCTGGATCTCTGAGGGCTTGTTTAGACTTGGACAAGGCTCCTCAAAGAGCAATGCTGGAAGCGAGACGGTGATGGAGAGCCGACGTGACGGAGAGAATGGACAGCCGTCTGAACCCTTGCAGGAAGATTCTATTTCCGATACTCTCCGGAGGGGCCAAATCATCTGGCATAGTTATATTGTTCAAGCCAAATATTTGCTGTCAGGAAAGTTTCCTTCAAACAGTTTCGATCCATATATCCTCTTGCACAGAATCCCTGCACTCCCGCAAGGTCTACCTAGGAAGCGGAATATTCGAGGGGAGGCTGTATGGAAAGCATGCCCTGAACTGAGTTGCGACGGGGGAGAACATGACTCTAACGTGCATTCCGACGAAACATGGAGCCCAGAGCATGTTCATGGAGCCCAGAAGTCATTCTCTCTTAGTATACCACGGCCCACACAGCTCCAACTGTCTGCTGAGACTAGCGCTCTTTTCTCAATAATTGAGTATTACTTCAACTGAAAAGGTTTATTTGTATTCACTTCACTTGAGTGATGGTTGGACTTGTACTCTTGTCGCTCGTACGCCACTTGTAGAGTCATTTGACCCTGAGGTAATCAATATAAACTAGATAACACGTTTGAGGAGGAACAGGCGTAGCTGTGGCCGGTTGTATTTCCCCCTAGTTGTGTTCGATTTCCCGCCTCCTTAACAAACTTTCCCTATCAAGAGTGTATTTTACGTTCTCTATCATTTATCCTTTTCCAAGTCAGTCCTAAACTTAGCGAAGATTTCTTCGGAACTAAACTATCTTAGTTGTTAACTTCTGATTAGTGTATACCTCATGTATTGAATACTTGTATTACAAATTTTTCCATATTTGTCAACCCTTACTACAGAATGTCGAGAATAGGACCAATATAGTTCGGAGAGTATAACCTTCTTGCATTCTTTGTCCTTAAGACCTACCAGCTTCTGATGAAAACTTTTAGTGTAATGTTTTTCAGCCAAGAGCAGGTAGGCGTCTAATTCGGCCGTGGTTACGCTGGGAAGTGAAGAATATATGTCCCGTGCAGCTAACAATTGTGAGATTCGGAACAGGCACGCAATAAAGGCTTTACCTTGATCTCTAGCGTTGTCCCTGTATTGTGTATCGACAATGAAATATCCCAGTTGTTGAGTTACTTTGGCAATTTTATTCCTTTTGTCAAAATATCCATAGAGCTTGACTGCTCTGTAAGCTGCCGAAGCCACGAGTGCAGTACATGTAAGCAATGATGAATTCTCTATAGTAGTGAACAGAAGAGATCAAGATGTTGTTGAGAGTTTTTGAATTGCGAATGAGAATAGAAAGTAATTCAAGTGTACTGAGGAGAACGCGGACTTTATATTTTGATGAACTATTTGTTTTCTCATTCCGGACATACGAGCTGATAATTAAGTGGTTTTTCTTTTTAAAATAACTAGCCTTCGGGCGACGGATTAGCCAATGATCATCAACTTGGCATTTGTTGGGAGGTGAGTAAGAGAATTTTAATTGCAACTTTAGTAAAGGATTACACTTTTGTCACCCGCGCATTTTCCCCGCGGCGTTCTTGAATAAATGACAGGTCAGAATTCCGGCATAAATGTGTTTGTAGTAGAACGAATTGCACGAAGGTTTCCAGAATGCTATAAAACTCGATCTCACTTGGATGAAGTAAGGAGCTTTGCCGTCCACTTTAATTGAGTATTGGTTCTATGAGGAGACCCGGCAGTCATGTTTTTAAGAGCGCAGCCGAAATAGGTACACAAAAATCCTTGAATGCGGTATTTCTTTTATATTGATTTCTAGCTCACGCTCACTAGCAACCTCAGGAACGAAATGGTGGAAGTGAGGTGGTTTACATAAAGAAACAGTGTATAGCAAGGATATAAATCACATATTAATATAATTTCTCTTGAATATCTGCTTTATCTCCTATCCTTTCTGAGCGAGAACAGAATCAATACCTTCTATACTATACTTTGAGCTGCCCCTCAATCCCCGTTCTGCGGACTCCCGGAAATAAATTCTAGCGAGCCCCAATTTCCATGTATACTACGTTCGAATATAAGAGTGTTTCTCGAGGTTGAACCAGTCGGGCTTTGTAGTTGATGCACGACACGCTCCTAAATAAAACCATTAGTAATTTGGCAAACGTTGTGGTACAGGAAACCCTACCACAACGTTCTTCTAACCTACAAGAGTTGTTAGTATCTAAGCTCTGACGGAAGATAAGAACACTATACCTCTACTTAACAGTAGTAACTGCTAGAGGACAATGTCTGTGTGTCTGCTTGTAATTAGAGCACCAGGCCCGAACTATAAAACGAAGGTGGCCACAAAGGAATTCGACTTGAGTGTACTCGCACATGTTTCGATAGAGAAGCGTAATCAACAGTTGGTTAGAATCAGTAGGCGGAGTATGATAAAGGGCACCCGCATATCTACCTTATGGGTTAGATTTATATATCTCGAATTATCGAGGAGCGACTAGACGGCATCGAGCGGGTGGGGTTCGCTTTACAGGTAAATCGGAGCACGCATGAAAGGGACAAGCCCACCTCCCTACTTCGGCATCTATCAAGCAGCTTTCCGGGACTAGGAAGCGAAGTAAAACCTCGAGATTACCGATGGTAGTATTATTGACAGAAATTATTTTGAAATTACAACTCTCGCCAAGGAAGACACGAGATTCTTCGGCTGATGTTCCTCTCTCTTTACTTCGGCCGCTTACATTGTCTCTGCTCTTTCTCGCATCGAAGATGGAATACGCTGGAAAACACATTCAAAAAACCCCGCAACCCCGCAATCCCAAGCTGTCTGATCAGTACTGCTCTTGTTACCCTCTCTGTAGTAAAACATTAAATCACGGTTCTGTTAGGTTCTTCAGATCGCCGAAGAGGGAGCGCAGTAAAGATTAACCTCATGTAAGTGGGGTGTATTATATATTATTATATATAATGTTTTGGTGCTGTTTGCACTCTATTACTTTATCCGTCTTCTACTTCCTATTCTTAATAACTTAAGCCTACCTATCTATGCGTGAGTATAAGTACGAAGATTCCCTCTGACTTAATGGCCTAGATTAAGTATAAATGTAAACATTATCTTCTGTTTCGGTGCTAAACAGTCATAAAGTAGGCAGATTGTGACGAAAACTAATTTCCTAAATGAAGAGATGTATTTGGTTTTAGCTTTTGGCTATAGATAAAAAAACTGTAATTTTTTATTAGCTAGAATTCATATATGCTAAACGCACTTACTTACACTTGGAGGTAAGCACGGATATTTAGATTATAGAGGTCTCTTTACACGCTTGCTAGGAGCACTTTAACTACTTCTGTAGATATATACTACAGTCTGTGTTTAGTTAATAGAGTGATCGAGATTATATAGAGTATATCTAAGATGTTCGTAAGGCAGTACTAGCCTAAAACTTTAAGACTTTGGTCCTGTGGCCATGTACCCACTAGCCAGATGAATTCCTTTTGTTAAATATTCTTAAATCCCATAGTCTTAAGGTCGTTCCGATATCTTGATACGTATGTCAAGTTAATTCCTTTTGATCTAAATACCTCCTTTAGCCTCTAGGCCTAGTGTTCTAATGTACTTCCCTTTACCGAACTATCGAGACTTAGGAAGTTAAATACAATGTCTTGAATCTTAAAAACTCCCTTATCTACTAATCCTTTATAGGCTTCCCTGAAAATGTAAAGCGGATTAGAGAGAGAGCAGAATAATATTCGGCCGTGAATAAAGTTAAAGTTAGACCTAAAGCTCTATAGAAGAGAAAGGTCGTTAATCTCGAATTGGCAATTTAGCGGTACCCTGAGTACTATTAGCTTATTTTGAAAAAGTAATAATAAGAGGTATATAAGTTTAGCTATATAGGGCTTAAATCTACTCCGTAGACTGCCGTGTTAGGATGTTCTTCTGCTAGGATGGTTTAGTATTAAGCTGTTCATGAAGAGAACTTCCCTACCGAATTCGATAGCCTAAAGTCCAGTCCCGGTGCCTATGTCAAGGACTTGTTGTAAATTATAAAGTAGAGTTAAGTGTAAACTTCCACCTAAAGTAAGTACAAAGAGTTTATGTTAAAGGTCTATGGCAATAATGAGCAACACGAGTAGCTTCTTTAGGTAAATTCTCACCAAGTCTCTCTCTTTCTCTCTTATCTATCGGTAGTAAATATTCTGAAACACATTATTAGTATATGTTCAGATTTAGCTAATTAACGATACCTATGTCCTTCCCTGTAGCTGTGATATTTCCGACCATGCTTTTAGACAGGTCCGAAGACTTCTGATGCCAAAGTTGTCGTTGAATCTCTAGACTGTCAGTCGATTACTGTTTGATGATAAAGTTGCTATATACCTGAGATCGAAGCCCCCTATTGCGGAATCTAAATCGGAATCCTAAGAAGTCAACTTCGGTACAAACGCTGGAACAAAATACAACGGCGTCTTACTTTATAAGTATCTTGGTCTTCTGTAATTTCTGTATGGCTGTGATTCTGTACATGGCTCGGGTTGTTGATATGTTGACCTGAACTTCCTATCCCAGATAATACAAGATTTAATACTGCATTACCCGCTTCATTAATCCCTCCTTGACCTTGTTCCATTTTCGGTACTATTTCACTGCCCACTATGGTTGATTTATCACTCCGCGGTCCTCCCGCCATTGAGTCGACTTGCGTTCTGCGGAGCTCCTCTTGATGCTTAGGTGGTCTATCTGAGATATGTTGGTGGCTAGTTCTGTTCTGTTGTATGCTAAAAAGAGTCGTGTACACCGAGGATGTGATTTTCGGCAAGAACCTAATATAAGATCACCTAATGCTAGCCTTAGCTCCGGTTAGATTACTACCCGCGCTGTCCTTAATGTATTAAGGTATTCCTAGTAACTAGCCGTTAAGCTAGTAAGCTATATAAATCTTTCGAATAGTGAAGTGTTTCTACCAGATTTCTGTAGGAGGATATTATACTTTATAAAGACCGAAGGTTAGAGCCGTTCTAGAAAAGAAGTTTCTGTGCCAGAGTAAAATCTATTTACTACTAAGTTAGCGAAGAAAGGTCAGAGAGAGGTCGGACTTACCTTTATAGCTTTATTAACACGACAGACTAAGCGAGGATAAGCCTTTGTGTATACCCTTATAGTATAAATTAGTTTTAACTATTATAGAGATATATTCCGTAACTTTTCGAGGCAGAGAAAATCGTTAGGGTAGAGTGTTCGCGAGCAAGAAAGGTTGTTAGCTGTTAATAACTCCGCTAGCCCTAATAGAGTATAGTTACTAAGGTCTTTAAGGAAGTAGAAATCTTCCTTACAAAGGCCTTCCTATCCCGGGTCAAGTCTGTCTAGGATTTCTTGATATAGTACTTCTAAAACCTTTATGTACTAAAGCACTGATATAAGCGGTAGCTCTTGATTCCTAAATATTTTTTTAATTAGTTGTAGAATAGGTGACAGAGCGTCAGAGGCATCGGGTGGGTTGCTGGCGATCCGTAGGCTGTTAGAGAAGATCTAGCGAGCTAAGGGGTGTTTTAATTCCTGGTAAAGTACTTAGTATTTTGTTCCTTTTATATCCTCGATAGATTATACTTTCTCTACTTTTTTATACTCCTTCCTTGATATAAGGTTGTTGAATTAATATTAGAGATTATGCTTTATATAATTAATGCTATTACAGATATCTTTAACTACCTTAGATGGAAAGCCGTAAGCGTTCCTTACTAGGGACATGAAAGTAATCTTGGAAACCATGGTAAGCAATTCTTTGTCCGTGTCGAAGGCGGCTTTAATAGGTCCCATTGTTAAAGAAGCGAAAGGGGGACTCTAATCCCAATTCTAGTTATAATGATTGTCTTCTGTTTCGATTTTTCTGAGAGTCTCCTCTGTGTTGCATAACACAGGTTCATCAATGTCCGTCAAAGACCTCTCTGTCCTTTGTCTGTGTAATATGTCCAGAGGCTGTTTTACATCCGAAAAAGGGAAACAAGAACTAACAAGCTGAATATTCTCGGCGCTTGTGGAAGCTCGGAGGATTTCGCAAGCTTTATCCTCCCAGCGGAGAGTAATTCCTTGGGTTGGCATCTCCAAGGCAAGGCAGTTGTCAGTGAATACAAGGCTAGAAATGCACTGTCAAGGGTAAGGAAGGGCAACTTACAGGTAAAGAGATAGGATTCAGATGAGAAGATGAAGTTAGGCAAACAGACCGAGCGGTCAGGGTGGTGGTGAGGACAAGGAATGCAGGTAACTACTGGACAGCCCTGAATTGTGAATGACGAAGTGAGGAGGGCACCTGCAGGATCTCCTTGTACTTATATGTACTTTGCATTCATTGATTCAGATAATGATTCAAAGCCAATGTAAGTCTCTACAAGAAATTAATCAGCAGAGACATGAAAATGTATTTCTTTTTCAGATGGGGAAACGACGGCAAATTGCCCGCAATTCCAATCGCAGTTCCGAGATTGATTGAATGCTGCCCTGTCAGTCTCAGTAGTTTCGTGACATAGACAAGATTCAAATACGATCTAGTCCGAGCCGTCTCCCCGTACAGAGCATTCCCCTTTGTGTTCCAAGGCGTTGGTGTTGAAATCCTTATCCATGTAAGGAATCCAATGCATGGCGGGGAAGCGGCCTAGCGAAAACCCCTGGACGAGAGGTGGCAAAAGCAACTGAAAGTGCATGACACTAGCCACTGCAAGAGGGTCGGTGCGTTTGCCAGAAACGTAGCACATAGTCCACTGTGTGCTACGTTTCTGGCAACCACACTCACCACTTTCTTCTCCTCTAAACCACTATCCACTATGTCTCCCCTCGAGTCTTATTTTGAATTTAGAGACTGTTTAATGTAAACACCCCTGTTGCTCGAGTCTAGTAACCTAGAGACCCTTTATGATTTATAAGTTTCTAAAATTTGTTTCACGACAACTGTAAATAATATATACTACGACGTTTCTTTCCTTTTCCTTCCTTTTCGCTGTAGTTACAATCTTATTTATTATGAGTACGAGATTTATTACTCGATTCCTCCGGGTACGCCTCTCGAGGGTTTGTGTAAGAGTTCGATTATTAGTATTGCTCAATGTCTGTACGATATCTATTTCTCTAAAAACGCTAGATATAAAATTTATCTACTAGAGAAAGAGTATAGATCGAAAAATCCCTAAAATTTCTGAGCTAATACTTATATAGGCTACAGATATGCTCTCCTCTCTATGGTGTGAAGAGAAAAGTGCCACCGGTTCCCGACGAAGTAGTTCACAGTCGAGCCACTAGCATTCAACACCACGTTTCGACTTCGGATCTTTAATCTGCACCGAATACCGATTGTAAATTCGTCCCTTGGAAGCCTGAGAAGCACGAAAAACCTCTACCAAAGAAACCCACCAAATATACTGATAGGGAACAGCCAATGGTCTTGTCCTTTTCGACCTGGCAGCCGAATGTATCTATTCAAGACGTTCGAGATTCTTACAAGAAAGCGAAACTTCAATTTCGATCTTTACCTCGGTTAGGAAACCCTCTTGTTCAAGAGCTGTGGGACCCATTTGTCTTGATGCAGTGGCTTCTCCGATATACACTTCTTGACAAGGGGAAGTTGAAAATCCTTCAGAATCGACTCAATGTAGTGGAGCAGATAGTATTAAACGAGACATAATAGACAGTGCGAACTAAAGAGCTTTAGCTTACTCTAACGGATCTAATTTCACTCCTCCAGACTATATTCACTTCTCTAATAAGTATACTAAACCTTTTTGTGTCTACAAGTACACAGAGTGACCACGGCGACAAATTGACATAAGCATCGACATCCGATATTGAGATACCACACATTATAGGCGTTGCGGCAGGCATTATTTAGTTAGGAAACAAATTCAAAGGTTTACAGACTACTTACCGGCGAGCGAAGTTTATCACACGAATGATTAGGTACGCTCTGATAAGGGTTTCTGAAGTCGAAGGAGAGTCGATTCCTCCTCAGGCAAGTATACCACGTGAACTTGTATATAACATGCTAACTTAACAAGATTACTAGTATAATAAAAGCATGCTTTACGGGTAAAGACAATTAGTAACAGTAATCCCGTAATCTTGTATATTTCTGGTGTTAGGTAATAGTAAAACTACTAATGTTAAAGGGACGGGAACTAGCTGTATATCTCATGCTAGGTAAGCGTTAGTTACTATCTTTAGAAACACTACTAACACGTGGTAGTTAAAAAAAACGGCGAGAAAACTCTACGGGAGTTGTTCTAACTAGCCCTGCCAGCGGCTGCTGGAGAATTTGTATTATTGTTAAGTAGTAAAAAGTACTCGCGAGACTTAGAATCCGCAAAAGTTCCAGGCGTAGTCGAGATTGTAAAGGCGCTACTTTATGGGTATGTGAGGTAAGTTTATTAATTAATATATAGAATTTTCTGATTAAAATGTAGTGACCTTATAATTTGTTATGCTCTTAGTTGCCCGGACTCGTATCTAGACGGAGCCGGCTTTGTAACAGGCTTGCTTACTAGATGCTTATTCCTTGTACAAGAGAGCTCTTCTGGCATCAGAGAAAGTAAGTATAAACAACTAAGAACTGTGATCACTGTACTGAGTTGTGATAGCCACTGCATTTAAGGATATTGTCGCGGACCCTAATGAACCCTTCTAGTATATATATAGCAAAGGTTATAAAGACATGAATACTTTATTGTCTCCTGGCTTTAATTTTCCTACTTCGGCGAAATCATAAGGAGATGTAATCCCGATTTATCTTCTACCTTTATCTTAACCCCTCTGGTGATATACGTTATTGTTTTTAGAACTAAAAGAATTCTATTAAGTGTTAGATTATTTCCCTAAGAATTTATGGGAAATATGTCTCCGTCCTTTGATATAAAAGACATGGTGTCTGGGCCCGTTATTCTGAGTATGTTGTATTTTCTCGGTGCGCTCTTGTCTCGTTAGAATTGGGTGTTTAAGTACCGAGATTTATGCTATTTACCGGCAAAAACCCTAGCATCTTTAAAAGAGGTTTAACATAGGTAGGTAGATTATTATCTACATAGTTTTCTGTGTTCTTGTTTCTCCCTGGCACAAATTTTGCTCCTTTGATAAATGCCAGTAGCTCTGATAGAATACCATCGATGCTTTCTATTTCTGCTAGGTCTTTCTGGGAAAGGTAAGCCTTATCTTAGTTAGCTATAGAAAGGTTTTATGCTATTATACAAGTAAAATATATTAGGCTACGACAAGTAAGGAGATCACAGCGGTGTCAAGAGGTGACGTGGGTGATATTGTTATACTGTCTTAGTCAGTTAACCTTTTCTATATACAAAATCTTTCCTAACCTTATCTTCACTATATTACGTTATAGTTGTTAAATTTCTTATAAGGGTGTAATATTTTTAGAGGGGCAGAAATAGCGGGGTTTACTCACGTGTAGGAAGTTCGGCCCGAGTGCGCTTTTACTAACAGAAATCATTCTTCCTTTGAACAGACAAGAAGCCTGCCAAATTGCCCTCGGCTGGCCCCATTAGCAGGTACAGCAGAAACAAGAGACTTTGACGTCAGAAACCGTTATAGCCCGAGGCATTGGAGCCTAATGCGCTGGGTGTTTGTGGCCAGTATCGGACGCTGAGCAAATCACATGGCACACGAGCCCCGCCACTTGACAAAAGTTCCATCAACACCCACACAAATACACATGCCATCCTCTATCAACAGCACAAAAGGGAGCCATCGTCACCAGCCTCGACCTCTGCACAAGAGGCAACCTCATTCTGCTGTCTCTCAGCGGATGTGAAAAACACGAGGCCGAGCGTCTCCATCTAATATACAGTTCATGCCAACCAACGCTACCTCCAGCACGCATTGAATAGCAGGTATGTTGTTCAGCCGCTGCATCCACAAGTAACTGATACAGTGTACTAATAGAAAGCCTCAGTAGCAAATTTGTGCTCCCTACCCCCCATCACCATCTCCCATCGCCATCTCTCCGCTCTTGCCACGTCCTGCCTCTCGACCCGCACAATATTTACATACACTTCTGTTGACCCTAATATTTCCAGGCTGGTCTTGACCATGGCTGACTAGCCACTAGAAGCGGCGGAGGAAAAAATGAATCCCGAAGGACTAGTGAGGAGACAAATGTTATTCTGGGTGTCCTTCTTGCTAACTGGTGATAAAACCAGACTGTTTATGACATGTGGAAAAACGCTAATGGGCTGTTTAAGTCCGAAAAGAGCGGAAAATGGATTTCATTTGTGTCAAGAAGCAGCGATAGGGAAGGATATGTGAGGGTTATTGGAAAAGAAGATGGATTTACAGGCAGCGCTACAAAGACATTCTATATACCACCAGAGCATGAGTGTAAAGTGTTAGGCTGTAGAATTATGTTTACTAAATCTTAAGATCTGATAATTTAAACTTGTGGATGACTTCCATTATTACCTTGCGATCGACCACAATGTTACAAGAACCATTATTCTGACCAGATGGGACAAATACAGATATACAGCTAGATGTCTTTACCCCTTGTGTCTCTTCTTTCTTTGCTTGTTGACTCGTGTATATTCCTTGTAGAATTACTTCTAAGAAAGCTAGAAGATCTTCGTGTTAAATCAGTGAGTACGTAAACTCAATCTCTGTGATCTATATTAGTACTACCTCTAGAATTAAACGTGCTTTTCTTATGTCTAGGTGTCTTGTCTATCAAAGGGTTAGTTAGATATTATAGGAGAAGAAAGCTTTGTTATACTTTAAGGGAATATAGCCTTTATAAAACTAATATAACGACGGCTGCTGGTGAATCCCTGCTCTGCGGCTGTTGACTCAAAGAACTTTTTAGAAGTGTGTTTAAGGTCTATATAATATGGTTTATAATTTTCGAGGAGAGTAAGGCGTTCCTAAATAATTTCTAAACTAGTTTTGGTACATTCCGTTAGTGAGATGGTCAAAACGAAAGTAAGAAACAGGTAGTTGTCTGTATCCTGAATTTCGCGGTAGACCTGACGAGTTCGCTCCTTTTGCCATGTTGTTACTGTTTTTTTCTCATCAGGCTTCTCGACAGGTTCACCCCAGACGAGACTTAGACGCTGATTGATTGCCTGCTGGTTATTGTGTGTTATGTCAATAGCTTTTAGTTGCTCGCATTTCTCTTCGATCTTCGAAAGCAGTGTGGCGCCGGAGGCGCCGGCTGCCAGGCGACTTGTCTGTGGGGCTATATGTTGGTCCATTGGCTAGAAGCTCTTGCGAGAGGAGTGAAATGACATGCAATGAGTGAAATGATATGCAATGAGTGAAACGAGATGAAATGAGTGAAATGGAATGAAATGAGTGAAATGGAATGAAATGAGTGAAATGGAATGAGATGGCGTGATAAAGGCTCCGTGCTTAACTCTGCCGCACGCGTGACAATTCGTGTCACATCACGATTGGCTGCAAGGTAGCCACTTTCACTGCCCGGGTTCGTCTAGTCTTTTTTTATTTCATCCCATTTCACTTATTGCATCCCATTTCACTCATTGCATCCCATTCCACTCATTGCATATCATTTCACTTATTGCAGTTCACTACATTCAATCCATATCTGACCCGTATGCTAACTATGGTGTCAGGTCACGTTTGCTTGCGCTTTACAAACTTGTGTCTCTATTCACCTCAGTCAGCCTGCCTATATTTTGGCGAATCAATCGGGATTCCCATCCCCAGAGCAGGTACACCTATGCTCGCTCCAGTACAACAATGATAGAGTCAATGCAACTACTATGCAAAAAGCGTGGAGAGACTACTACAATACAGTACTCTAGCTAGTTTACTGACGTTGTCTTTAATAATTTGTATACAGGACTCTGGTTTATATAGCTGGAATTGACTGAAAGAGAATCGCAATGGCCGTATGCAGGCCTTCTTATCTCGCAGCATTACCCCAGCTTAATGGGGAGTAGTCCAACGGAATCTATTCCCGTGATAAATGGTCCTGTTGAGGCGTAATGAATGAATATATAAAGGCGTATGTTCCTTTATAAATTTTGGTTATTACTTGATAACATCTAGCTGTTTAATTAATTTCCAGATCGAGGCTATCTGCCGACTTCTTAATTAGAAGCTCTTATTGATCATGGCTTCTACAGAGCTGATTCCAATCGCACCACCGAATAGCCCTAATCAGCCTTTGTCTGAGCAGATTGTTGTATTGAGCGATGGTCATATGTTCCTTGACTTGGTAAAAACCATTATTCTTATACAGGTTGCTTCACCCGAGCGTCGTAAGTATCTTATCTTAGAACTCAATAAAGCAAAGCTCCCGGAGCTTTCGAAGCCTCATCAGCCAGCGGCTGGCGAGGTAAAAGGGGATGACTAATATAAATTTGTTATTCGCTATGAACCTGGTCAGTATACCTCGATAGGACAGAATTGCTGTGCTAATCCTGGATCTAGAAACGAGAAATAGCATAATAATTCACGTTGATATTAATTCGGAGTGTCTGCGAGACCTACTACGGACTGTCCTTGCAGATGTCTGTGGGATTGACTTAGACGAAAGCAAGCTCTCTGTAAGACGTATCACTTCAAAGTACTAAAACAGTTGCTGACTTGCAATAAGGTTGAGCAAAGTCTTCTCGCAACATACGAAGTTTGCCACAGCCTGTTAAATTTCTGTCCTGTCCGTAATCAATGCCCAGAAGAGGTATACATCGATATTGACCTCCTTGACGGATTTACTTACCCTGGACTGTAAAAAATGAGGAATGGGAACAACATTCTGGCTAGTTGAAGATGGGATGGTTGGACCTCGATTGTCGTCTCCATTGTACTGTAAAACATTCCGGCTCGTGAGAGATGGGATAGTTGTACGGTCTTGATGAGAAGTGGCCAACACTGCTTGATTGTCGTTTTCATTGGCTTGTACATAATGAGGAATAAGAATTACATTGACAGCTGAATGATGTTAGTACCGAGAATGAGGAACAGTATTCTGGCCGGTGGAAGATAGAACGGTTGAAAGATGCTGGTGCAATGCTCCTCGATTGTTGTTTCCATTGTCTTGTAAGGAATGAGGGTTTGTATTTGCCTCCTCTTCGGCATTACCGTTCATTCCCGAAGAATTAGCCATGGAATCGATGTCTTTCCTGTGGGAAAGAGTGGTTATACAAGGTTGGACAGTGATACTATCGAGTACTTCTACAGTGGCGTTCACACTCACAGTTCCTTGTTGATCGCCCGGCTCACTTTCATCACTTGCTGCAACCTTAGTAAACTGGAGCATCCTTAGACTGCTAAATCAAGCTCTCTGACAGACAGTGGAGAAAATTAAGAAAATTAAAGTAATGATTCGATTTGTTGTGCTGAAAATGAAGATCCTGAGGGATCGTTTGCAGGGGATTCTCAAGGGCTCTATATGGTGGTTCATTCGAAAGGTGTGTGAAGAGAAAAGAGAAAAAATACAATCAGCAGCACCGGGGTGTGTGGCGTCGCCTACTTTATTACTCTTAGTTGAGAGGCAAGCCAATTTGTGACAGAATCAGCCGTGCTTTCTGCAACCATAGGGAGTTTTTCCTTGAAAGCCAATCAGCTTTTTCACAGTTACGTCGAGTGAGGCAGCCACAATTCCTCTAGACAGTGTCCACATACTTCTTACAAGCTTGGGAATGGAACCGCTCTGCTCCTTCCCATTTATAATTTCCAATTTCAAAAAATCTGCGAATCTCTAAAGATAATCGCTTCAATGGCTATAACTCTCAAAGAGCCATGTGCAAACCTTCCAGGTATGCTCAGATGTCTACCCTTGTTGATGTTGCTCTAAATGAAGGCAGATGCCCCTTCTGATACAGTGCGAGTTGAATTAAGAAAAGAGAGAGCCGCTGACGGGATATGGCGCTTTCATTTCCTCTCCGATCAGATGGGTTACAAAACTCGGCGAGAGGACTGGGTCGAACACAAGAGAACCATAATGGGAGAATCGAAACCTTGTTACGTTTTCCACAACTCCAATATGGACGATCGGGCCAGAAGCTTCTGGGCCGAATGGCCCTGGCCCTTTGAGGAGGGAAACACTGGGGATACCATCAGCCCGAAGGAGAAAAGAGAGGCCAAGGACGCCATCAAACCCAAGGAGGAAGAGATTGAGGGCCTCAAGGAGGTGTTTGTATCTTTACTCTTGTGCGGGGCGGCAACTTCTCACGGGTGATAACACTTAACCCCTACTGTTAATTTGAAGCTTACACTCGCCAGTAACCTCGGAAGTGCATAGAGGTTGTTTATTTGCTCCGTTGATTAGCCTAAATCACATCACGAAGAGGAGAATTAGTTGGCAGTCAAGATGAGAAGGCGTGGGTGAACGACAAGGACATCAGAAGGGCAGATTTGGAATACTTACTGTCATTTGTAAAAATCAGCGTTATTCTTGACAATGCGAAACCACATCTTTCTTGCGTGTTCCCACCTTTTTTGTAATTTTCACCTCGTCGTACGTCACAACCACAACTTTGGACAATGAAAGAAGGCTAGTGGCCTCCCAGACGCTCCGTTGGAAGTTGTCGCTATTAGAACTCTTCTCTGTATGAATTTTATACTTTTAGTTATTGTCAAGGAATTCTCCCATTCATGTCTTGACATATATCTTGCCAATGAAACCGGACGCGGTGCATATTCAGGATACTTGGCAGTTGTGTTTGACATCCCCAGCCTGCTCAAAACTTAATAGGTGCTTGTCTACTCCTAACCCAGAGACTCGTTTTAACCTTAGCAATACGTAACTGAACGAATAGGTTATACTTTTTTTTTTTTTTTTTTGATTGAAGGTTAAAACGAGTCTCTTGGGACCCATAGACAGCACCTGAACCTTTCAAGAAAACATGCACTCCAAGTCTGCAGGATTGCGAGAAACGAATGTCCTGTTCTTCTTCGTCCCCTCTCTCAAACTCGACACTTCTCGAAAGTTACTCCAAGAAAGAATGCTTCACATCAATCACTATCTATTCTCCCTAATATTTCCACACAAAAACCATCCGCACCATCATTCCCTGCCAAGACCGAGGAAGCAAAGGCACTTCTACCGATTCCAGAAGTGAAATGTATTGTGCGAGCACGAAGTAAGTAACAGTTTCTTTTTTCACAATTTCTTGAGATTCATGTCCCTCTGTACGGTTCTCGGTTTTATACTGTTCCTCGAAACATGATTTTTTGTCCTACAAATCTTGAACACATCTAACACCAAACCTACCAGTTCCAACAACCAACGGCACAGAAATGTTCCTCCATCTGTACAAAAACGACCAAGACAATAAAGAGCACCTTGCAATCGTCTTCGGCAACGAAATCCGAAGCAAATCTCTTGATGCAGTCAATGTTGGAGAAACAGAAATGGACCGCTTGATCAGAGGGGCATATACGGGACGACTTGTCCCTGGGCAGACCACGAGTCAACCTCCCACAAACATTCACAATCATGACTGTAGTTTTCACGCTTGCTCACAAGAAACAAAAGCACCTCTTGTCCGTATCCACTCGGAATGTTACACCGGCGAAACAGTCTGGTCTGCGCGATGTGATTGCGGGGAACAACTTGATGAATCGGCACACTTGATGGGTACGCCCGGAAATGGAGGCATCATCATATATATGCGTCAAGAAGGCCGTGGTATTGGACTTGGTGAAAAGCTAAAGGCGTATAACCTGCAAGACATGGGTTCGGATACTGTTGAAGCCAATTTGATTTTAAATCACCCTGCTGATGGAAGAAGTTATGAATTAGCAACAGCAATGCTGTTAGATTTGGGACAGAAGGAGATCCGTTTAATGACAAATAATCCTGAGAAAGTGAGGGCAATTGAAGGACCGAATAGAGAAATTGTTGTGAAAGAGCGTGTTGCGATGGTACCTTTAGCATGGAAGGGAGAAGGCGGGATAAGAAGTGTGGAAGTTGAGGGGTATCTGAAAGCGAAGGTATGTCACCATCTCGAACGAGGAACTTTCGCTAATAATGCAGATTGAAAAAATGAGTCATATGCTGTGAGAGAAAAGTAGTCGAGGGAATGGGGTGTTAAGTTTGGCGTTGCACATTATTTTGGGTGGTAAAATGTCTGGCGCTCAGCAGGACTGCTTCAGATTTCACGAGGTCTGTATCTGGCTATCATCAAGCACTTGGAGTTATGGATGGGCAATTTCAATGATATTAAACTATACTTCTATTTCAATCAAGTGTGTTCGTATCTTTAAAGTGTCAAGCATTGTGGTGGAAACTCAGGGAACAGCAGCCCCCATGCCCCCCTTTCCTCATTTTTGCAGTTTTCTTTTTTACAAAGTCGTCCGTGTCTTCGGGACTTTCTAATATACTCTTTCCCTTTAAGTCTCGATCAACCGCTCGCCTTCTCCAGATCCGGTCGAAGCAACGACTCTCGTCTGGCGTTCGCTGTCATCTACCACTACAGGTAGAGTGCCCATTGGGATAATGCTGAATGAAACTTGAACTGTGAAACCGGAGAACTTGCCGAAGGCTAGTGGCGAGAAGACGTTCGTGAACCTTTGGCTTCTCCAGAAGCGACTCTTGAACAGGGCCACCACACGAAGGATAAGGACGACGAAAATAAAGATTCTATTTTGGTCAGCCATAACGGTTCTTTGAGATCGTTGAAAGAGGATTTCGAGACTCCAGACCAAGATATTCGAGAGGGAAGGGAGTAATGCAAAAGATGGACTCACCCAACAAGTATTCCGCACCCTCCAGCAATACCCATCATGATTCGAATGATGCCCATATGCTGTAAACACTCCTCCGTGGGTGTGGTCCATTTGCCATCTCTGTAATCCGGTGGATTTCCATACTGGTAGTGGCTACACATTCTGCTCGAAGTTGGCCAACTATACTGAAAGATGAGGCTGGCATAGGAAATGGTGACGGCAGTCATAACAATGTGAATGGTGATGTTGACGAGGATCCAGAAATCGACGAAGAAGGTAGGCAAAAATAGGAGGAATACGACTAGCAGCTAATAGATGAGAGAAGTCAGTATTTGGACCTTGAAAGTCAGGACCGTTCGTGAAAAGACATACGACAATGGCTAAGTCTCGGGTGGTGTCTGTTTGAGACCAAGTTGAATCGAATTTCCAGACTGCCAGAAGAACAGATACGGCGATGAGAAGGCCGATTGTCAAAAGAGAGAGAAGAGAGGCAAAAAGTGTGACAAGTTTGAGAGGTCGTCTGAAGTACGAATTTGCTTGTGGGATCGCGACACTAGATTCCCCTCCTCCGCTTCCACTTTGAATCTCTCCAGAACTGGGATCATCTCGGTAAGGTGTATTGCTCGACATTGCGATTCGCGTTACTCGTGTGGATTATGATTCGGTCTGCTTGTGTGGTTTTGAGTTTTCTGAGTTGGATACCTTCAAGGATTAAATAAAATGTTCAACAGGCACAAAAGTGCAATATTAGTGCAACTAAATAGAAAAAGGGATTCTGAGGAGCGGTGATACTTGAAACAGATAGGAACGCGTGGTCTTTTAAATCTCACGCAGGGCGTGAGCGGCACAGAATACGAGCTACAGTACCCCCTTCAGATACATACCACGCCCACACCGTGTACGTCAACCCACAGCCTTAAAAGCGAGTCAAGATTTGTTGTTGACCACTGAAAAATGCCCGAGAAGCGCTTTGGATGACTGCTATCATGCGGCGGATGGAGATGAGATCTGTCCTGTCACGTGGCATCGTCTGTTGGAATTCTTCCTTGGAAAGCATGTTATCTCAATTTCATTTATCAGGGAGTTCTTAGTTGTCTCGTTAAAAAGAACAAGGCATCTTTCTTCAGTTGTGGAAATACACGTTGTCATCCAGAAAGTTGGTCCTCATCACCGATCGATCAAGCCCTGGGGCTGGCGCCTGATGTGCCAAGATAACCTGTGAAGACCAACTGCATGATAAAAGCTTTCCTACTCGTACTCGGTAATCAATGTAATTCGCAAAAGTATTTTGGAAAAGAATACCAACCAGATCTAAGGGAGGGTGTCATACAGTAAGCAGTCGATATCTTGCATTTTGGCCGCGTGGCTTCAAAACAAAATTTAGCAAGAAGTTTTTTGGCAGAGATAGGCTCCAATCTCAACCTCATACCAATTCGCTCCCTTCTACCTTCCTATCTTCTTATCAAATTCCTGGTTATAATACTGGACTAATGGTTTTTGAGAGTGATTTACTCTTGCTGTAGCTCCTTGGAGTCTGAAAATCTTGCTGCGTTTGTTCGAATGTTTCGAAATACTAGATTCAGGACGTGAGCCCCGAGGCCGATGGTCTTAGACTTTATACCTTCAATGTTCCAACCCAACCAAAATTGTCATCAAGAAATTGAAAAAGAGATGATATGTTACTAGTTCGGGGATTCTAAGATATGAGCAACATGTAGAGCTAAAAGGCATGCGAAGCAGTCGCTTGCATGTCAATTACCTACCGGGTTCGCAAAAGACAAAAAAACCACTTCCGGGAGACTTTCTTTATAGCGATATCTCTTGCCTCAAACGAGAGGTGGAGGATCGGAGTTTTTCTATTTTTTGGTATGTTTCTCCGGGTTTGAGAAGAGAGGCGGGTAAAGGGCGTACTCTGGGATTTCTTTATCGCTGGTAACGACGATGGACTTTTTACACTCGTGCTGGGACATCACCAATGTCGCTTGGCATTTTAACCTTACAGGCTGCGGTGGAGAATTACCCCGCATGACGGAATGTTGAATCGAGGGAATCGATCATTCGCAAGCGATTCTCTAAATTTCCTAAACGAGACCACCACGCTGCTCGGTTAATCACCGAAGTCCTCAATCAAGCATTCAAGTCTTTTGTCAAATCCCCAATACAGAGACTTCGTTTAACAAAAGTAGTTTGGTGAGATCCGAATACTGCACTGTGCCGTCTCGCACCAGCGAATCAGTGATGTCAGTCAAGAGACTGCCCAGGATAAAAGCCTCGATTCGTCGTCGTTTTCTTCAGCCCTAGCACAGGGCAGATTTGCATACAAAAACCATAACAGACACATTATTCCCATGTCTGTTTCATCAACTATTTAACCTCTGCCTGATCCTGATAGGATCTAGAATCGAACGCCACAGACCTTTCTTCTTGATATAGAAAGCTCGCCTCTCTCCTCTCGCCTCCACTAGCACGCGGCACCTACCATCAAGAGCTACAGTACTGCCACACAGCCATCACACTCAGTCCAACCAAGAATAAATCAACTAAAATCCGTTTACAATGTCAGAATTCGCTCAAGAGCAGATCAATACACTCCTCAAACGAGGTGAAGATGACAGAAATATCCACCTCGGCCCCGGTCCCATTGCAGGCATCGTCCTCGGTGTCATCGCTATCGTGATCGCATCTATCTTTTGCTGTTGTCCATGCTGGAAAAAAGGTGGTGCCAGGCCAGCCTTCATGGGACACTCTGGTCCAGTTGAGAATGATGTGGGCAAAGAGATGGGCCAGGCCAGCGAATTAGACGGAGATAGAACAAGGGTACATGAAGTTCATTCGGAAGAGGTTCCACCCCCAAGATACGAAGAGGGACATGGAGTTGAGATTGGGGACGGTGTTCATGCAGAGATGCTCGCGAAACCTGAGGGAGTGGTGGTGAAAGAGGGAGAGAAGATATAATCGTGTCAAGTTGGGCTGGTCAGTGCGGTGTCTAAGGACTCGATATAGGAGAAGTCTTGGTTTCTTTGATTGAGTTATTGAATGGATAAGGCAGCGACTAAAGTTTTGTAGTCTGTTTTGGAAGAAGGACAGCGGCAACGCGCCGCAATGGTGATGGCAACGGCGGAAATAGATACCCCACACAGAATCCTATGGAAGGTGTGTCAGATTCATATCGCAACATACATGCATTGTACAAGAAGACTAGCTTGAAATTGTGACTTGAACCAGAAATGTGACGAGACACTAGGATAACAAAGCTTCCTGTGCGACCACAAAATACCGCTGTTCAACTCAACCTATCAAAAAGTAGAACGCTCGGATTGCTTCTAGAACCACATTCGAAACTTTTGCGTGAATATTTAGAGTATTTTGAGGTTGGGTTTGGTAACAATCTTCGGTAGCAAACGGTAGTTGGTGTGTGAATAATGCAAATCGGAAAAGCCATCAAGGTACATGCACTCTTTTGGACCGTGGACCGAACAACAGGCGTAACAAACACCTGCTGAAAATGGACTGAAACACCAAACAGGCAGGAGTTATTCATGATGCCATTAGGCGTTCCGCATGACAACGCCTTTGTCTTGGTAGACCTCCAACCGAGTAATGATGTTGTGTTCACCCCGTGAAATGTGGAATCTGTTGCCAAGTCTCTTCAACACCAACACTTCCCGATTTTGACGTCTAGAATGGGTTGGTAGTATCATTTAAGGCTGGATCATTTGACTTCATTAGAGAAGAATTATTCATCATAACACCTGAGTATGGAAAGAATTTTAAAGATGCACAACTGCCGGGCGGCAATGTGTGTGTGGGTGACGTGCATATAGCCAAGAGCGGAAAACTTCATCCACCTTCCTCATCGGCTCGCAGATTGCCAGATCATCAACCTTAAACAACTCAAAATCTTTAGACTGATGATACTTTGCAATTAATCGAGAGAATCACAGTCTATACCAAGCTTTGTTATCTTGTTGACCTTCTCTATTCATGTCAGGTTTCCGAGGGGATCTGCTGGAGGGAGATCACACCCACCACAGATGTGCATACTGACCTTCTGTTTACTCCAGCAAATAGATACAACGGGGAGAATAATGGATCTAGGAATATTTCCGTGGCCGGATGGCTAGAGCTGAGGGCTTAGATCGTGGTATCAAGAGAAAGAGTACAAAAGCAATCAAGAAATCCGGAATTCTCTCATTCTCTCTCACTTCAGCTCCAAGCTTCTCACCTCCTCCAGTGCCCTCAGCCATGTTATTCTCGAGTTATATTTTGGCGCTCGCCACCTTTGGTCTAGGCGCTCTTGCAAAAGAGATGCCAGTTGATGAGGCCAGACATGCTGCCATTTATGCCAATGGAGAGCGCCACATGGAAATCAGAAACAAGAAAGAAGTAAGTCTGATCTTGTAAACAAAATTGCCCCTCGCTAACTTAAGCTACTAGACAACATGGGCCAACCAACGCATTGCCGGAAAGATGCAATCTGCTCAATATGAGCCTCTTGCTCGAGCTTTGGCAGTTGCGCCAGTTCCTTGCTTGAATGGGACTGCCATCGCTGTTCCTGGCGACCGCTTGAACACTTTCAGATGCAAGAACGTAGGGAACAACACCTCGCTCGATCTTGAAACAAGCAACTTACAACGTATGTTAGATTGATATGTACGATTTCAAAACCCACCGACAACTCGGCAGTACTCGCGGTGAGGGTTCCAGCTCTTGGGGATGGACCTCTTCCACAGGTCGTGAGTTTGTCGCCATCGGACAATCAGACGGTGCTTCCTTTGCCGAGATCACTTCTGATGGAAAACTTGTTTACCTTGGTCGTCTTCCTCAATACTCATCCGTTTCGATCTGGCGTGAGATCAGAGGTTTCAAGAACTACATGATCATTGGATCTGAGGCTGTTGGTCACAATGTTCAGATTTTTGATATGACAAAGGTATGTGTGATTCCAACTAAAATAGTTTCAGTCTTAGCCTCAGCATCCAGATTGTGGTCTCGATTTTACCGTCCAGACTCTGTTCTCTGACGACTAGAAACTGATAAAAATGAACTAGCTCCTCACCATCAACCCAGCCAGCCCAGTCACATTCTCTAACTCACGAGATCTCACTGGTCTTTTCCGAGGCCTACCCAACGGACAAGCTCACAACATCGTGGTCAACGAAGAAAAGAACTACGCCGTTGCCGTCGGAGCTGCTCCTCGCACGAGCGCATGCAGAAGTGGACTGATCTTCATCGACTTGACAAACCCCGCCAATCCAACGACTCCAGGCTGTGCTGCCCAAGACGGATATGTTCACGATGCTCAATGCTTGGTGTACCGTGGGCCAGATACCAGATATACTGGTCGGGATATCTGCTATGGCTACAATTTATGTCTCCCCTCAATCATCATTTTTAGGACGAGTAATTAACATATTGCAGGAGGATACTCTTACCATCTACGATGTGACCAATAAAGCCTCTACAACCGTCATCTCGAGAACTTCCTACACAGGCGCCGCATACACACATCAAGTACGTCCTCCTCAGACACTCCTTCCTTCTTCAATCCTCACCAGAGACTAACCACCAAAAAGGGCTGGGTTCTCGACCCCCTCAACCAACAATTCCTCGTCATGGACGACGAGTACGACGAATACGACAAAGTCCAACCAGCCGCCAACGGCCGTCCCGTAACCTACATCTGGGACATTCGCTCTCTCACAGCCCCCAAACAAACTGGTATCTTCAAATCAACCACCTCCTACTCCGTCGACCACAATCAGTATGTCGTCAATGGTTTCTCGTACCAGAGTAACTACGGCGCTGGATTGAGAGTTCTCGATGTTCGTTCTATCCCGACCAATCCAACTGGTTCTGGCGTGAGGGAAGTTGCTTTCTTTGATGTTTACCCTGAGGATGATGCGAGGACGAATGGAGGGATTATTGATTTTGTTGGGAGTTGGAGTAGTTATGCTTTCTTCAAGAGTGGGTATATCTTCGTTAACACGATTGAGAGGGGTGGATTTGTTGTTAAGAGAACTGATCTGTAGATGGGAATGTGCTTGATATGGGGTGGGGCTTGGGGTTGTGGAGACGAGAAGTGATTACAAGACAGTAAAAAACTAGAAAAATCAATTACTCTCATCTCAACCTATCATGACGTATCCCACGATAATTAATTAGTGACCCAAGCCCAAAGTCTTCCCTTTTGCAACATATCCCCAGTACCTCTGCTTACTCATCTCTCTAAATCTCTTGCCCCAGAGAATCATGACCAAAAACACGAGAGATGTTCCCATCGAAAGGAACGCAGCGCTGATGAAAGTGTTCTGAACACCGAGTTTTGTGATCCACGGTGTGACGCTGTTTTCCTTCTTGTCAGTACAGATGTTGTAGAACGAAAAAGGCGTTCATAGAATAGAATGAGAGCAACAGAGATGCAGTTGGGCAGAGAATAAACTTACGCATAACCGGTGATAGCCCAGCCCATTGTATTTCTGATCACAATCACCGTGATCATTGTTTCCCCACTCAGCTCTGGATAGGTATCAATGCAATAAGTGATACAGATCGTCAAAGTCGCAGCGGTCGCAGCAGATTGCAAAAACGCGGCGAAAGCAAGACCAAACCCTGTAACTTTGATTAATACCACTCTAGATTGGCTTTGCGGTGGTGGAGGAATAAGGAAAGCACGCACAGTGAATGCCATGAGCAGCACCAACACCCCAAAGTATGAAACCGAACGGGTAAGCGATGACCGGGAACACATAAAGCCAAAGTCTGTTTTCTGTTTCGGAAATACCGTTGTTCTTGCGAGCGAACTTGAGCATAATCCAGTCACCAAAGTAACCACTGAAAATTGAGCTGGAAATGTTTGTTAGTTCACAGCAGAAACGGCGCCACTCTGAGAGGAAAGAGAGGCCTACCCGACAAGACAGCCCAACAAACTTGCGACTGAAAATAGACCCACGATGGAAGGCTTGAAGTCGTACGGTGGCGACGAAAGAATCAACGATGCAGTTCCACTGTTTAGGAGAGCCCAAACAACCGTACAACCGTAAGCAAACCCAGAGTAGACAACAACTGGTAGAGTGACGAATGTAAATGGTCTCCAGACCATCGTCAGGAGATTATTAGGTCTGGGTTTATCGATCAAACTTAGCTTTTGCAGGAAAGTCTTCTTCTGGTAAACAATGCCAGCATCGGTAGTTGCCGCAGAGGATGCTTCGCCGTGTCGGACGCCTTTTTCGGCTTCGCTTGTGGGCTCTATGATAGAGGAAGCGGATGATCCAGTGGTTTCGATGATACCAACAGTTTTCCGGTCGTAGTTTGTCTCTTCCATGAGGAAAAAGAGAATGATGAATCCGAAGCCGCAGCCGATTGCTGGCCAATAAAGGACCCATTTCCATCCCATGCCATCGAAGATGAACCCCGAGAAGATCTACTCGCTTTAGTAAGTAGTCTTGGAACACAAAATGATACCACTTACTGGTGCCAAGATGTTACTACCCAGGAGAAACAAAGCATACAAGCCCATATACTTACCGCGCTCGTGGGTGAAATACTACTTGATATTAGATACAATTTGCGGCAAAATCGAAGCAGCAGCCTCACCATATCAGCAACAGTAATCTCGCAAAGCGACTCAATGGGAGCACCAAAGAATCCTTGCAAGATCTTATTAGCATACCATTGACCGCTGGTCTTGCAATGAGCCGACCAAACCTGAATTGCCTGGCAAAACTTTAGCCAAAGACCGTCTCGCCAGATGTGAAGGAAAGAACCTACCACAGTCGCAAGAATGGAAAATAGATAGACGGGTCGCTTTCCATACTGGAGTGCAATTGGCTGCCAAAATACACATCCCCAACCCAAGAACAAGAACATATATCCCGTTCCTACGCGAAAGTATCAGTCACGATTATGGAGTACGGGGACGAAGAATGGGGATGCACCAGCATTGAGATTCGCCAATGTAAGTCCCGTCTCCATTGAAATGGGTATCAAAACAGAGTAAAGCGCAGCGGATGCAATTCCCACAAATAAACAATAACTAAGAGTTTACGTTAGCCTTGGTTCTACAGCCAAATTCCATAGTGGAAAAGGTGCGTACATGAAAATGCAGAACATTTGCAAAGTCTTCCGTCTGTGCGACCAATTCAAAGGATCTTCAGGATCTTTCGACGGTGTTGGAACCAGGATAATCTCCTTTTGTCTGGCATCGTGATTGGTATGAAGTGTTCCATCTACGTCTACCAGGTGAGTTGTACCAGGTACGACTGAAGGATCGATCTCGGTGCCATGAGTTGCGACCATTTTGATATCCGGAATAGTTGTTGTTGTTCAGTTGAGAAATATCAATTGGCATCAAATAGAAACTGTTCTTTGTCGTCCATCTTATAGAATGTGTTCACTATCGTTGATTGTTGATCGAATCAAGAAATGCGGGGGCCAATCAGATCTATTTCCGCCTAGGGAGCAGGTTTAGCTTGGTCTCATAGATGACCCCGTGCGCTTATCTGAAGCTAGGACACTCCAGTTCATCATATCTGATAGCGAGAAGCTACAGTATCAAGGAATTCCAGAGCTATCTGCCCCATCCCTCTTGAGGAGGTCGCTATCATTTTTGAAGAATTGTAAGGTTTAGAATGCATAATCAAGTCTTGAACTTCGAGACAATAGAGGATAATTTCTTGGAGTTGTTCCGTGGGCTCAAGAAATAACTTCTCATTCTTACACCAAAGCTTAAGACTTGAAGTAGAGATCATTCTTCAACTCCCACATCCCATGGATTCGGACAACGAATGATAACTCGAGCAACAGTGCTACCCGAGTGGGTGGTTCGGAGCAAACAGAACACTTCTGACTACCCATCAAGCTCATCCATAGATACGAAAGTGGATTCATGATTCCCACAAAGCAGGGAATTCTTATCATCCATGGTCCGAGACTCGAAATTACCGTTGAAGGATTCCCACAAGAGTGGGAGCACCAAAAAAATGACCGAGGCAGATCCAGATCCCATATCGATAAGTGACAACAATGCGGTAATATTCCCCATTGATTGAGGTGGCCTCAACTGGGCGCAAATAGACGTGATTGGTGTTGTCTGACGAGCTATATCGAGGAAATGCGTGGCAGGTAGGGTTGTTCGATCCACTGAAACTATATCGGCTGGTTGAAGGAGCTTAATTAATGCGGGGAAACGGATGATGCAGAGTGATATAACCTTGGAACAAAAGATAGCAACGTGAGCGAGATATTTTCTCGTGTGAGAACGATATCTTTCCACTTCAACTTCTTTCCTTTGAAGAAAAACACTCGACAACACTCACAGGCAAGGAAATCAGATACGGAGACTCTTTCAATACTCTTTCAGATTCTCAATGGGAAATTTGGTAACCAAAAAGCCAGCGGAGGAGCCGCAGAAGTCATGGGAGACCGAAGCGGAACTGTGCAGAAAGATTCGCGAAGACTCAATTCAAAAGCAATGGCTGCTCTCAAAAGACAAACTCCCCTCCTCAGACCGTCTCGATGTTCTTGCCGTGGCATCTGAAAGTGGTATTCTCTCAAGCAAAGAGCTTGAAATCACGGAAAGCGATGCAACCAAGATTGTTGAGAAGATTGGAGCCGGAATCTGGTCTGCGGAGGAGGTTACGATTGCGTTTTTAAAGAGAGCAACAATTGGTCATCAGCTTGTGAGTTTCCTCTACGCAATTATAAAATTTTCAGATCTAATGATTCCCTATTAGTTGAATAACGCAACAGAGTTCATGGCTGACGACGCGATTGCTCGGGCAAAAGAACTTGACGCCTATTTCGCCAAGCACAAGAAAGTCATTGGACCACTACACGGCGTGCCAATTTCAACGAAAGAACATATCTGGCACAAGGGAAGAATTGCAAATGGAGCATATATTTCGCAGATCAACAAAGTGGCTCCTGAAGACTCTCATCTGGTGCGACTTGCGAAGAATGCGGGAGCGATTTTCCATTTGCGTACGAATGAGCCGTTGACCCTTATGGTGAAGAATCCCAATCTTTCTTTTGTATTTCGATTATCGAAAAGCTAATGTTGCACAGACAGGAGATTGTCATAACAACATATGGGGACAAACTCTCAATGGTTCGCATTTGAACCTTAGCTGCGGTGGGTCGTCAGGTGGTGAAGGATCGTCCATTGGTTTCAAGTCATCAGCCATTGGTTTGGGAACAGATATTGGAGGTTCCATCAGAATCCCAGCTGCTTTCAATGGTGTTTACGGCTTCCGTCCTTCCGCCTCAAGATTGCCATATGGGGGCATTGAACTTCCTGGAGCTGGCCAAGAATCTATCAAATGTGTGATTGGACCTTTGACGCACAGTATTGACGATATCAATCTTTTCATGAAAACCGCCCTTGATCAAGAACCTTGGGATACGGAAGTGAGCCTTGTACCATTACCATGGAAAGCGGTGCCACAATCGAAGGATATAACCGTTGGAATAATGTGGACTGATGGGTAAGATGCAATCTCATTCTTGAAAGATTCAGTACTGACTTTGGATTCTAGAATTGCCACCCCACATCCACCGATGAAGCGAGCTCTCAAAAAGGCGAAAGAGAGTTTACAGGTAGCAGGTGTCAAAGTTGTAGATTGGGAACCGTACAAATCGATGGAAATGCTTGAAATAATTGTAAGTGATCTGCTTCAAAGACTGGACGAGCCAACTAACCTTGCAGGTGACTCTCTTCTTCCCCGATGGTGGAAAGACCATCACAGATTTGGTCAACGCCTCTGGTGAGCCCATGAATCTCGAAGCAAGCAGTTTTCTCCAGCACGCAAGAGAGCTCACAGTTGCGGAAAATTGGGCGTACAATGATCGAAGGGACAAGCTCAGGGCTGAGTTCCATGCTCTTATGAAAGAACGCGGAGTTGATGTGATTGTTTGTCCTCCATACGTAGGAGCTGCCCCGCTCCGAAACAAAATGGATTATGGGACGTACACAATGTTATGGAATTGCTTAGATCAGCCAGCTCTTGTTTTCCCAACCGGACAATTCGTCGATCCCGCGTTGGATCCAGTTGATACAGATTACAAACCAACCAATCCGATGGATCAACAACAGTACGAGAAGTGTAAGTTTCGAGCCGCATGAGATTATCAAGTGTAGGCTGACCATTTTTTAGACGATCCAAAGGTATTTGAAGGAGCTCCAATTGCTCTGCAGGTTGTAGGAAAGCATCTTCGTGACGAAGAGACAGTGGCAGCTGCCAAGCTCATCGAGGAGGCCATGCGTAATTAAATAGTCGTAATTATCATTAAACAGCTATTGAAACTCTTGATTGAGATTGTCATTGGCGTTACGGTCACCTAGGGCTTTTCGGTGACCATCCTCTCAGCAGGCTTGCTGTGCCAAGAGGTCGTGCTGGTGGGGAATCCCTTTCTTGCCAGAGCCCATGCATCTTATCCAGACTTCTCTTGACATCTCCACAACGCGACTTTTGCCAGAGTTTCTCTAGCGAGATTTGAATCATCTCTCTTTCGGAGTTGGTCTCCACGGTATGTCCAAGTATCAGTAAAGGCCATCTCATCAAGAAGTTCCACAAGTTGTCGCTCCCTTCCATCATGACTCCAAGCAGTGCGAAAGCCCGAGTCTTGTGTAAACTAATCTGTTCCTCGAGGGATGAAGTTTCTGTATCAGCTCCGTTTGTGTCCATCCAGAGAAAGAGAATTCGTGCGCACATTATGTAAAGCTGTCGGATACGGGCGTACGGGTCGTCCACAGATTCAACATCCATTTCTTCGCTGCGCTCTTCTTCGCCGTCTTCCCATTTAGTGAGTTCATCGTTCAGTCGCTGCTTCTCAAGCATCCGATTCGTTCCAAGAGGTGAAACGCTTAGTTTTGATATCTCAAAGACTAATCTGTTGAGTGTCCAAGGTGTTCCAAGAACGGGATGTCCAGTAATGTTGTCGTACGTCGGTTTCTGAAGTATGACTTCCATACATTCCCATAGACCACTGTCAACATCAAGAATCGCAGATGATGAGCTCGATGCAAGAAGTGTAGAAATGTGAAACAAAACCGATTCGGCCATGAGAACGTAAAGATCTTGTTGCGTAGCAGTAGGATTTCTAGAGCGAAGTTTGAGTAGTTGGAAGGCTCCAAGTAAATGTTGAAATCGACCTGGAGTCTCAGGATCTACATCGCATCGCCAAGTCTGTTGATACATAAGTAAAGTGTCTTTGAGTTGGGTGAGATGACTTGCCTCAAAACAATGCATAAGAATGGTAGTGACCAGTAGCCAATCTTCTGATCCACTCACTTCTCCTGCGACCAAACGCTTCCGCAGCCCCGATACAGCACGAGTGTAATACTTCAGTGCCTCCACGGGAGGTTTCTGGGCTCGATTCGCAAGATCAATAGAGCTGCATGCTAATACGGCGTCCTTCAGCTCCGACACGTCTCCGAGATATATCCTCGAAAAGTTGGGAAAAGCTTCAGGGAGGAGGTTTTCCGGCAGGAATGATTCAAAATAATGAGTGGAGAGCGCTATCTCACGATCCGTTCGAAGGAAGATTTGTGCCGAGGATACAACGCCAAAATATAAGCTTGGCAGTGGAAGGAAAGACCGAATGACGGAATCATCTGCATCCTCTCCTTTCGGAGTGGGCGAAGATGCTGTCGAGAGATCGGTATCGGTTGATGGGGAGGATACTAGCCTTTGGCTTTGATCAATTACTAACTTTGAAGACCATCTTGAGTTCACTGATCCTCGTTCACGGCGGTCCTGGAGTGTGGCGGGGTTTGGGAATTGACATTTGAAGCCAAGTCGCTCGCAAGTTGCACAAGTTGGTCTTCTTTCATCACACTTCTTCCGACGCTCTCGACATACCGTACAGCCTTTCTTTGATCGTAGGGATTTTGTGAGTCGTGGAGGATGCGAGAGCATGCTGGCCCAGTCCAGTCTGTGTTGGGTGAGGTCGGTAGGTAGGTTTGCTCGGATGCTCAGCACGGCTCGAGAGGACAAGCGGCAATGATTGGAGTTGACGGCAGCTAAAGGAAATGCAGTGGGCAGGGACTAAGCAGACAACCAGTTAGTGCTGCTGTTGATGCAAACCTCCAGATAGGAGTCTCTCAGGGGGAAGGACTCTCAACAAAAGGGTACTATTTCTGGCCCCTGCACATGGGTGTCTCCACCACCCCCATTCCTGGGAACAGCCCGGATATTTGAATCTGGGGAACATCAATCCTACATCGGCAGATGGCCGACCACAGAAATACAGGTCTCCTAGATCTAAGATGCATCCCTTGGCACTATACTCCAAGTGATGGACCCCGCATCGTAAGATCATCTTTTCCGTGCCAGATACTCGTCCAAGACTTCCACTCAAGCCTCAACCAACTCCAAATTGACAACCCAAGGAGCATTACTCGGCCGATACTGCAAATCCCGAATCGCGGCATTCACCATCAAAGTCTCCCTCCCAAATTCAATCTTCGGATCAAACGCAAGCACATCAGGGAAAACACTCCTCATCCCCTTCTCCTTCTCAATCGCCTCCGATCCAACAACCCTTACATCCTCTTGCCAAGTCACCAACTTGGCACCATATCCCTCATGAATATGTCCAAAACAGTAAAGCAAAGGTCGAGCACGACTACATGCCGTCATGAGAGCATCACATCCAACATTCGCGTGCATCCTGCCCCCACCGCCTACAGCATCTAAAATTCCTTTTGGGGGTCCATGCGTCATCATTATATCAACACCAGGAAAATCCGGTACCGTCACACCATCTATCTTCTTAACACCCTCCAAGACGAATTCAGGTGGGTTGAAACGATCCTCATCTCGTTCGTAGGGGAATGCAAAACCACAAAATTCCGGCTGGTAAGGTGAAGCGTAGACGGTGAAGCTGGCACCGTTTTGGAGCGTGAATTTGTGAAGGCCTTCTTCAAGGTATGCGATGCCTGCTTCTTTTGCCGCGGGTCCGGTCATGATTTCTATGGCGGTAGTGTTGTCTTGTAGACCTTCGTCATCTGAAGCCCCCGAGACGCCGTCGCTGTCGTATGGGATGTCTGCTCCGCAGTATTTCCTCCTGTCGGAATATTAGTCTTTAAGCTCGTCTTCAACGAACAAATTGTGTCAAGAAACAAAACGAAACCCACCAATGCGCTCGATCGAGTGTCCTATCATGATTCCCCGCAATAACCAACTTCACCTCCGCATCAATACTGCCTAACATCCTTACCACGCCTTTCAGTTTCTCTATCTCCCCATTCATAGTCAAATCACCACAGTGGAGTAACACATCACATTTGGGAAGGGGATGTTGGAAAGGAATTCGAGCGTTCGCTGGTGCGTTGAAATCGTAGTTGTGCGTGTCTGAGATGATCATGAAACGTGTTGTGATTGTGGGGGACATTTTGATGAGAATTTTCGATAAAGATAGGAAGTTCGTGTGGAGGACTGAATGGTTTTGAATCGGAAAATTTCACAACACGATTCTTGCGGTTGAGGTTGCACATCATCCTGCAGGCTGTCACTGCTGAGATGATGCTAAGCCGATCAGCTGACACCAACTGGGAGAGTGCAAGATATCTGCCGGAGAGACTTCGACGATGAGTTCTATCCTTCCTTTACTTCTCGATGCACTTTTTGAACGCAAAGACTTGATTATGATTACTATTGTTCTACTTATACAGGGGTATACCTAGCCTCAAGGCAAAGTGTGCCTTCGGAACGCGCCAACCATGCTATGCCATGCCATGCTATGCTACGAATGTAGTACTAATCATTTCATTCCATCAGATCCACGCTTTTTTTTCTTCACCAGAACCGGGGTTTAACACAGAATCTCGCTACCATCCTATCATATCAAATCACTCCCTCTCCACCTTCTTCCCCTTCTTCTCCTCCTCAACAACCTTCCTCTTCTCATACTCCGCCGCCTGATCCTTCTCCATCGCCTCCAAATGTTCCACCAATCTGCCCAAACACAGCCAAAAATGTTCACCTGCACACCAACCATCAATACCGTCCTCCAATCTCTCCAACAAACCCACTTCCTCGCCCCACTGCACGAAGAGACTGATCTCCCACTCTTCAAGCGTAGGTTTAAAGACTAGGCGTAACATGCGTTTTGACATGCCAGTTCGGAGTGCAATGGTAGAAACAAGGGCGCAGAGAATGCGTTTCCAGAGTTCCGGGATGACAACATCTGTAATTGCCATCCAGGCTGGGTAAGCGGCAGAGCGGGAAACAGGCGGATCGACTTTAGTGATTGCTTGAAGAATTTCATTTTCTTCATTGTAGAGATAGGTAGATGTAGGCGTTAATTCGATATCCCATCGGACCCTGCTCTTAGGGATGCGCTTGGTATCGTAAGGGTGATGGTCATCACCAAGTCCCATCTTTTCCATAGGGACATTGAGCCCTTGAACCTTGAGGCGACCAGCCGCTATCAAACTCGAAACGCACATATACGATCCCTCGCCGCCAAAGTAATCGACAAGAATAGACCCTTTGCCTGATCGAAATTCCGAGTCAAGAAATTCTTTGTAGTGGTAGGCTTCCAGATAAATCGGCGATTTGATGGGCTTTCGGAGCGGTGCAGCAAAGGCATCACTTGCTTCGTATAGACGGCCAGTCTGGCTCTTGGCTTTATTGCGTTTGATGATGACCTTCTCTTCCTTGAGAACGTCGAGTGCCACCTCGAGAGAATCAGGCGGCAGCTCCATCAATTTGTCTCTTGCCATGCGCCAGTACCAAGTCTCGATCGGTGTCAGTGCTGAAGCTCTCGCGTAGGATTTGGCTATCATCAAATCATCAATCGAACTGTCACCCGCGAATAAGGTCGGTTTGAGAGGAGTTGTGAGCTGCTTAGCCGCGACTGCATCAATTCTTCTGTAAATGGGCGTCAAGATACCGAAATACATCTGTTGTGCCTCGCAGTTTTCATTGCTGATCTCATTGTAAATGTACTCCTCCTTCAGGTCTTGTCGACTGGCTGGAAGTTGAATCGGTTTTCGAGTAAGCGAGGTATTGACATTCTTCATTGTCCAACGCACCAATCGTGCCCAGTCATACTTGAGCAGGTTGTCAAAATTAATTGGTCGGACCTTCCCATCTCTGTAAGCTACCAGAAAGGCATCTTGAAAGTCCACCACCAATTCATCAATCAAATCCATCTTCGTTTTGATGACGGTGGTCCAACATTTCTTGAGGTAGTTCATAGAGAATCCTGGAAACAGTGTACCAACAATAACCCAATCAATGTATTGATCAAGTCCACCGGTGATAGTGCGAATGACAAGTACCGAGACGATAAACTTCTTCTCTTCAGAGGTTGTCATGCGAGCACCCATTCTCAATCTCTTCCTGGCATGGTCACCTTCCTTTGGCGCCACCATTTGAACACCAAGATAATTTGCAAGTGCAACTGGATCCTCAGTCAAGCCATCAAAATCGGATGCGATTGCTGTCTGGGGACGAGTTGGTTTTATCTTCCTGATTCTTGCTGCCCTCGGTTTGGTCGCAACGGGAGCTGGCGAATCTTCTGGTTCAGACTGCGAGAATTGGCGGATTAGAGACTTTCTGCCGCTTGCATGAGTTGTGTGGGTTATCTTCTTGCTCAGAGTTGTCATCCAGCTGCTCATAAGGTAAAGTGTCCAGGGTGAAAGCCGTTTGTTCATGGAAACGAATTGCATCGTAAGTTCGTTTTCTAGGTCCTTTCTTGTTAGAAACCCATGATCCATCCTCAAAATCCGAAGTGTCCAACACCGTCCTGGTGATGGTGAAAATATCATCACCAAGTTCTTGCACAGCAGTCTCTGGAATTGGATCATTGAAGGTAGACGGCAATGACGACAGGCCGGGATTGATAGTCGATCCGGCCTGTAACTTTTTCGGTTCAACATAGTTCAGAATATCCATCTCGTTAAGTTCGGCACTAGCACTTCGAGTTGGCGTCCAGCGAACCTTTGCTCGTGATTGTCTCTTTGACCTGGAAGACCGTCCTGGCATCAAACCTTTGAGAACCCTCATTTGCTTGGTTTCCTCCTCCTCCTCCTCCTCCTCTTCAGAATCCTGTTCCGGTGTGAATGAAGAATCGGCTGATTCAATATCTCTAGATCTCTCGACAGAGTAAGCGGGACGTCTTGCTCTCCTTCTTAACACTGGCTCTGCGTTTTCTTGAATGCCTCTCTTAGTAAGGGTTGATGGACCGAATAGCCTATTCTTGGTAGGGTACACCACAGGACGAAAGCCAGTCTTGAGTCTTTCCAAGTATGAGGCTTGAGTAGAATTTGGCTCATTTCGCCGAGCAGGTCTTGCGAATACTGGTTTGACGCCATGTCCATAAGCTCGCTCAAACCAAGCCCCGTTTTCTGCTTGCATAAACGTAATTGGTTCTGCAAATCCAGACCCATAACCTCTTGGCTTTGGAACAACTTTTATCTTCGTCATGAGATTGGTGTCCCAAGCTCCGGTGATAGAATTCGGTAAGAACGCGGCAGCAGGTGTGCCCCAGTAAGGTGATGAAGCCTGTTCTGCATAACATCTTTCTATCTCTAAATCCTTCTCTTGCTTTGTGAGTATGCGTTTTGCGGAAGCTACTGCTCTGCGGGTTTTTGGTTGATTGGGACGTGATATCCCAGCTGCTCTTCTATCTGCGTGGTATTTTTGAAGAGATTTCGAGATTTTCTCGTTCTTGGAGGGTCTATCATCCTCTATGATGAAATCGTCCTCAATGCTATCGACGACATCAGAAGGAGTAAATCCATCATCGTCAACCGATGGCGAGAAGTCCATAGGAGTACCGTCCTCGGGATCAAATAATTCAAACCCTTCATCCTCTACTGGCGTTTGGATTTGAGATTCCGGCTCCACAAAGCGCTTTGTCGGAATTCGAGTGACGAGCTTCTCGAGCTCAAGAAGTACATGTTCCGGAGGTTGAAAGCCCTCAGGAACATAGAAGCGAGGATGCACCGCTTCCATTGCTACCTTCATCGCCCCGAACGAGTCATCTTTAGGGTTATAATCCGGGAGAGCATAAATTGTTCGAAGGATAGATCTGCTCTTTCTATCTTTGAATGTGAACTCGAGCTTCTTTAATTTTCCAGATTCAACCATATCATCAAGAATGATACAACAGTACTTTGTTTCAGGGTGGAACAGGGAGAGACGGTAGTCCTTAAGCCAAACAGCCACGAGAGCGAACCACATACTTTTGTCGCCTGGGAATATTCCCCCGTTCTTCGAAGCTAAATCAAGAAAAACCTTCATATAGGCTTCTGGATTAAGCTGACCATCGTCGGCAGTATGTTCCTGGTCAGCTGGTGCCAGAGACGTTGACTCGGCGTTTTCTTGACTTGCATTTCCTTCAGGCTGTGTGTCCGTATCTGTGTTCGCTACTACTGCCAATTCAGCAGCTTCTCTTTCTTGTTCTTCAAAGGCCATCTCCTCAGCAAGCTGAATCAGGTACGGTTTTTCGCCTTTCAAATCTTTATATCGTCTCGTGACTGCCATCGCAGGATTCTTGAGCTCAAACTTCGGGCCACGAGCAGGTCTTCGTCTTGGCTTCAGATTGCTTACTATTTCGCTTGCCTCGCGACTGGTATTGCGATGCATGGATCTCGAGGTTTTCTTCTGGCTAGCTTTTCGTGCCCAGTCATAAATCGAATCCTCACTTGTGCCAGACTCATTTCCTGCGTCAATTTCTGATTCTACATTTTGTTGGCCGTCTTCTGCATCCATGAATTCCCGTTGAGGTCGGTCTTTTGCTGTCGCTTGAGATACTCTAACGCCACCTGTCAAGCTCGCAGCAGCTCCTTGAACGTCTGGGTCAAGCTCGTAATCGGCATCCATATCCAGGTAATCCTCTCCATCACTTTCGAAATCAAGATCTGACTTCTTCTTCTTGACTGGGACTCCCTTCTGTCTACCACCTCTTTTCTTAGGAGGGGCCGTCGCCACATCATAGTCTGGATTGCAGCTCGTTTGTGATTTCTGTAGATGATACTCGATACCACCCTTATTTTTGAAGGTCTTTCCACATAAATCACAGGAGAACGGTCTCGGTGCTGGTTCTGGCGGGACTTCAGGATCCTCAAATACGGTTCTTACAGAAGCAGCAACGATTTTCGCTCTCATCTCATGCATTGCTTCGTAGCCCGCATCATCCTGGCTGACAGCACACGCATAGACAGCACCACGGGGACCATGAATACCTTTGAGCCGAATGCACATTGGGTTTGATTTTCGAACAGATGTAACTGGCTTGTTGGCAAGTTCAGAAACCCAGAGAGAGAAGCGAGGTTCTTCTGGAGGACGTTGTTCAAGACCGTAGAATTCAACTACGCCATTTGCCGTCAGGTAAAGATTGCCAATTTCATCTTGGTAAGTGCATGTAAGGTTGGCGGTTTCACCTGTTGCAGATGTGGCCTCAGTAGCTGGAGCTAGCTTTACTTTTTTGACGTATTTTCTCTTAGGTCTTGTGATCCCTTCCTCATTACCGCCTTCTTGGTCTTCTGGTATGACTGATTGTTTTGGTGAAAAGTCGTCGTCATAATCTGAGGATTCGATAGCCGGCTTTCGCTTTGTTTTAGACGTGGGGACAATGTCGGCTTCTTCAGCAGGGATATCTCCCACAATGGGAGTACCTTCATCACTATGGGATGAAATGGTGGCATTATTCAGAGCTGGTGTGGATTCTGCTACGTCTCCAACTGTGTCCTGCACAGCTGGAATTGCCATAATCACTTCGCCACGCGTAGAACTCTCATCCACTGTTGCAGGAAGGGCAATGACCATCCCCTTGATAGTACTACCAGTCGCCTTTGCCTGTGATACAGATTCGACATTCAGTCCACCAGCTGATTGTGCGTCTTCTTCACCAACATCGGGTTGTTTAGCCCTCCGGCTGTATTTTCTCTTCTTTCTTGGCTCTTCTGGTACTTGTTCTGATTTTCGTACCAGAGTAGGCGACGTGCGTGTGCTTGATCGTGTTGCTCTAGTTAGTACAGCTGCATTTTCTTCAGTGTTATTTTCAGGCGTTTCGAATCGTTTTCGTTTTGTGTATTTTCTCTTTGGCTTTGGAAGTGATTCTGATAGTTCGGTGGTTCCTGAGGCGGTTGAGGATGGAGCTGCAATAGACAACTGATTGTTGTTTAGTTCTTGTGGTGAGGTGAAGGGATCTCGGCTGGCCGGTACAGAAGCGGTGGCTTCGACCTCCTGAGTTGGAGCCTCAGACTCGACACGAACCGTGTTCGATATCGTGAGAACATCAACAACTGAAGTTACCACCTTTTTGGGTCTACCACGACCTCTTTTTGGCGGGACAACAGGAGGAGGAGCGGATTGGACCGGTGTCTGGACTTCAGATCGGACAGCCGGCTGCTGGGCAGGCTGAACGCTTTGCTCGGGCACAGATGGAGGTTCAAGCAGCCTGGATCTCTGCATGACAGGTGACCTCACAAGAACAACCGGGTACGACTTCCCATTCACTTTCGCAGGACCATCCTTTGATCTTGGGCTGCGGGTAGGCACAGATTCCCAAGTCTTTGCATTTCCTATCGGCACAGATCTCAATTCTTCAGCGGGATCGCCAGCTTCATCAGCAAAGACTGGTGTAGTATTCGCCGACTGAAAAAAGGAATTATGTGTGGCAGAAGAGGGACCAGCAAACGATGATTTGTGAGCTTCGTTCTTATCTTCGGTCTCTATTCTCGACTCTTTCTCGATACTCTTCGCTCGCGTAAAGAATGATGAAGCAATGCCTAATCCAATAGAGCTAGTTCGTGCTAGTGGAGGAGATGATGCGTGGGCAGGGTTCTCTGGTGGTTGGGTGGTGATTTCTTGAGGGTCGGGAGCTGGTGTTGCCTCGAGTGAGGGGAAGACTTCCGCGTCTTGGATCTTAGACTCGGCGGATACAGGTTCCGAAGCATCTTCCACGACAGATGGATCTTCGTCGACCTGGGGTGATGGAGTTGAACTTGACGCTTGGGGAGCCTGTACTTCTGCAGCTACAACACATTTCAAGTTAGCCTTGACTTCCAGATACCTCCAATCAAACATCAAGCACGCTCTAAATCCTTTCTACCAAGTTGTTCTTCCCTATCGCTCCATCCCCATCCCTCCTCCCCATCAACAGTCCCACGTGATGAACACATCCACGAATCTCACGACACTCTCTTCGTCCTCTATTCTAACTCCACAATCCTCCTGTTCCCTTCAAATTTCCACACTCATAAGACTCCACCACATCCCATCCTTCAATCCAGCGGACGCGTTTGAAAGAACTCGGAATTTGAGATTTGACTTACCATCACCACCATCATCGATCACATCCCCCATTACAGCGTCAATCTCAGGATCTACACTCTTTCCCCTTCCTCTCCCTCCCCCTCTTCCTCTCCAAGCACCTCTCCCTCTCCCTCTTCCCCTACCTCGTCCCCTCGTACTCGCTCGTGGCGCCATGTCAAAAGTGATAGTAAGAATGTCTCATACCTCACAAGACCGTATCGCGTCCGACTCGTAATTTTCCGTCAAGGTCTAAAGAACGATTGATGAATTGGACTGAAGTAGCGATCGCCTATTGATCTTTACTTTTGAAAGATTGTCGAGTTAGTCGCGTCGTGATATTGGTTGTTGAGGTTGTGGTCGTGGTCGTGGTTGGCGGATTTACTTTTTTTTGGCGGGGTTCCAGAACTTGCACTTGCAGCAGATTTGGAGGGGCTGGGGCGAGGCTGCAGACTGCAGGCTAGTGGAGTCGGTTGGTCTTGGCACTCTAGGGAGACGACACGTGACCTGTATGCCCCAAATAGAAGGCGCAGGGGAGAAAGAGGTACGCATCATAATGAGCGAGATATTAAGGTAAGGGAGGTAAGTAGTGACGGTTTAGTAAATGACTGCAAATAGGATCCCAACATACAAGCGTGAAGAGTAGATAGATGCGAGCATATATATTCATTTGATGTCTTTCAGAATCGTAAATCTAATACAACCTAACATCTTATGTCTCTTTCATATAGATCGCGTCTCTATCAAGTCTAAAAAGTCAATCGGGGGAAGGCATGTTCCCACCCCCCTCTTCGTTCTTTCGATCCCAACGCCATCCTGTAAATGCAACAAAATTCCTTCCATCCAGCCACCCACCAATCCAGATACAATATCAATAAAAACTCCAATCCTGCCAACCCCACCAACCTAACATAATCAAACATAACAATAGATAGATTCCTCATTTACCACTGAACCCTGCCCACCCCCCACAAATCATCCACATTCAAAACATCCACACCCTCCCTCACTAACACGCTCCAAACATGATTCCTCACACCCACCGGCCAGCTCGGCAAATTCCAATACCGAACCTTCAATCCTCTTCTATGCGCACCCCTCACATGACCTCTAATAATCTTCAACTGGCTATCCGTTATCTTCCCACTCCATGGTCTCCCTACAGCTTTACCATACGCGACGGAAGCGTAGTAACTATTTTCTTGGCTAAATGATGAGGTGGGTGTGATTCCAGTCATGCCTTGGCCTGAGTTGATTTTAGGGAGTGATGGTGTAGGGAGGGAGGCCTCGTTGATATCATCTGTAGCGATTTGGGAGTCGGGAAGAGGTTCCCACATTCGTTCGAGGGGCGCGTCGAAGAATGCATCTCTGTATGTTACATTTTTTGTTAGAACATCAAATGGTGTATTGCCAGTTCCAACAACTGTGACTGCACGTTTATGCACAACACCGTCTTGCATGAATGTCAACCAGCCTCGCTCACGCAATGGTTCTAGTTGAGCTACCACACATGGCCATGTTGCTTCCCCGTCGGTCTTCACGTCAACGAGGAGAACAAGTGATTGTGTTGGCTCTTCATCAAATACACCATTTGCACTCGCGTTGTTAAAGTCTGAATGGGGGTTTGCCGCTTCGAGAAGGCGAACGATGGGGTTGATGTAGAGGGATTGGAAAGTACGCTTTGCGGTTAAGGAAGCGCGGTTGTGTCCGACGAGTAGTTCGGAAGAGTAAAGCCAGACGTCGGCTTCGGTGCCAGTACAGCCAGCACGCAGGGCACTGAAGAGAGGTACTTTTCGCCAGTAGTCGTTGTGCGAGTGGCAAGGGATAGGAAGGACATCTTTGGTGAAATCCGAGGAGTAGAAGTCGAGCCCAAAAGTGTTCGAGTTAGGTGCGCCGAAGCCTTGGAGGAGTGGATCGGGGTTAGGGAAGTAGAGGGAGGTGGCTACGATAAGTCCAAGATTGACAGCGAGAAGAATGGCTCTAATGTCTGAATTAGCTTTGGCAAAGTAGAGGAAAATAGAAACACAAACAAAATCGTTAAACCACTAATCCCTCCAAAAACGCAAAAGTTATACCACTTCCGCTTCCTCCTTAGCTTCCTCAATACAGACTTCGTCTTTGAATCAGACAAGCTCCGTTCTCGAGTACTGTCACCAACAACACCTTTGCTCTCTCCTTCCAGTAGCATCAAAGGTTCCTCGTCATGATATCTCCTTCGCGCAACACCCATCGTCAAATAGGCCAACCAAGCTCTCAGGGTATTGCTTCTCCGTCGAGTCCTCCGCCTTTGCGACTGGGAACAGTGGATATCTTCGAGATCATCAGAGGAGGAACAGAAGTGCAATGAACTGGACGGTGAGGAGTCTGCATTGTGATCCAGATTATCGTCATCGCAAAGCAGGATGGACCGTTTCTCGGGTTGCCCGGATGGGGTTGAGTGGCCCATTATGTGGAGGGGTGTGAGCTTGGCAGGGTCTTTTCCAGATTGCGTGCCTGTGATTCTGCCGCCTGGGGAGGGGCGGTGTCTGAATAAGGCGTTGTTTCGAGGCCAGTTGGAGGGGAGGGCAAGAGTAAGAAGACACGAGTGAGAAACTGGCAACGAGTGAGGATATATAAAGATGCTAGGCAAAAGAGAATGACACGAGTCCGAGGGTGTCGCCGCCAGGGGTAATTAAATCAGAAAGAGCCCTCTCTCGGCATAGTAAAACGTTTTCGTACAGTGCGACGAAGACTCCTTGCGATACGACCAGATGGGGTGGGCTGTACCGTGTGATTGTTTGATAATAAATCCCTCTTTTGATGGAAGATTTGCTGGCTCGTACCGGCGCGATCTAGACAGATATGGGCTCTAAGTATTCGCGCTTCAATGGATGCATCGGCGTGGTTTGACTCCTGGATTGCGTGGACTCGGTCGTTTGATTCCGTGGTGTCGAATCAATCAAACGGATGCCAAGTTTGAGTTTGGGGTAAACGAAACGAACCCACGAAAGTAATGGGAGATGAGAAATGATTGGAAAAATAAGAGCAAAGAGTGAAAACATGCGCACGAGATGAAAACAGACAATAGAAATAGAAATGAGGAAGGGCGAGGCAGAGCAGGAGATCAAATTCAACCATCCCATCTTTCAGCTCCGGGGGCTTGGTCGCTTGAATGCCAATGATTCTAGAACGGGGGCCGATCTGCTTGGTTGGTCAAACGACGGAGAGATCACACGTGCAGGGGAAAGTGAAGTTAACTGACCTTCTGGCGGTAGCAAGAAAAAGGGAATACCTCGAATATGCCGTTGAAGCGAAATATCATGAAGCGGAATAGTATATCCTCAAATTGCAGCGTATTCGACGAAAGCGGTAAGAAAGTACCCGTGGACAGTTCCTCCACAATTTGTTCCTCGGGGACGAGCCTGGGGAGGGGAGGGCACATCCTGGCCGCATTCAAGCTTCAACTCTCCTTGCGCAGGGGAGGAGCCGCCAAGCCACTCTCCACCAGATCCTTGAACAGAAAATTATCTTATCGCGAAAAAGTTCCCGACAGCGTCAACGATCACAACATTGACAACAACAACAACAATATCTGCCTTTCCACACGCCACTACAATGCCACATAAACACACCCGCAAGGGGATGGTTGACAAGAACACGTAAGCTCCTCCGATTTTATGTTCAACACCCAATTCCACTATGTCACCTAAGCACCCAAACTAACCTCCCCTCCTCCTTCACAGCGTCGACCTCCCCCCACCGAGATCGCCAAACCCCTCTCCGTCTCCAAATCCTCCGCCTCGAACGGCATCTTCACCACCGACCTCTCCACCACCAACAAACGCTCAAACTCGAGCAAGCGCAAGCGCAAAGCTGACACGAACGATGACACTCCCAAAGCTTTCGCGCGGCTCATGGCTTTTCAACGCGGAGAGAAGTTACCCAAAGGTTTAGACGATGGAGTGAGAGCGCCGAAGAAGAAGGCAAAGTTATCTGGGAAAGGAGAAAATGGTGATGCGGACGACAAGAAGGACAAGAAGAAGGCTGCGCCGGTGGAGGAGAAGAGGGAGGTACCTACCATTCGACCTGGCGAGAGGATGTCTGATTTTAACGCTCGTGTTGATGCTGCGTTACCTGTTAGTGGGCTGATTAATAAGACTACAAAGAATGGAAAGGATCCGTTGGGTTTAAAAGTGGGAAGGACGAAGACGGAGAAGAGAATGCATAGGATGTATGATGAGTGGAGGGCCGAAGAGAAAAAGATCCAGGAGAAGAGGTTAGATGATCAAGAAGCAGCGGAAGAAGACGAGATGGGCGAGGATGAGAACGGACAGATGAGGTGGAAGGCAGATCTCGATGCGGCGAATTTGACCTCGGCAGGTGGGAATGTGAGTGGAAAGAAAAAGAAGAAGGCGAAGGGGAAGAAGAAGCTTATTGGAGAAGTGGACGTGGGAGAGGCAGATCCGTGGGCGCAGATTAAACGGGATAGAGGAGAGGTAAAAGCCGGGTTGAATGATGTTGTGTTGGCGCCGCCGGTTTTTACGAAGGTACCAAGGGAGAAGTTTAAGGTCAGAGGTGCTGGCGTGGAGGTGGGTGATGTGCCAAAGGCCAGCGGGAGTTTGAGGAGGAGAGAGGAATTGGAGGTCGAGAGAAAGAGTGTGGTGGAGCAATATAGGGCGATGATGAAGGCGAATAAGGAGAAGAATGGTAATTGAGAGCGAGTGGGCTCAAGGTAGATCCATCAGAATATGGATAACAATGCAATAACATATCTGCAAACTTGATTTATTACTCACGATGTTAGAATGTGGTACAAATTCTGACACCAAGATATTCGAGTTGGAGTAATGCTGTACTTGATGTGATTGAGATCCACTACACGGCTTCAAAGTTGAGTCATTACTTTACTCATCCCTTATGAAATTCTGAAGACATACCTAAACGATTCAATGTAGGTTCTACTTCTATTGCAAACTAGATTTCCTGCAATTGAAATAAAAGGAGGATCAACTTCCCATCTCAGATATCTCTTCTACTCGCACCCACAAGATCAAACACACATACTCAAAACATGAATCTTGACCCCGCAGTCCAGTAGTCGTACGAACGCATCAGAAAGATCATCATTACCACGAATGGCAGTGCTGAAGAAATGAACCGATCCAGCGATCTGATGCAATCAAGCGGAAAAGGAGCCGGGGCGGAATTGAAATCAGTCAAAGAGGAAACACAAAATCAGAACTCGATGAACGAGCATACAAAAGAAGAGAATAGGAAGACCGATACTTCTCCAAGAGGATGAAGAGCATGTAAAAGATGCTGTCACCCAAAATGTCCGAGCTTGTGGGGGGTTTGTCCAAGCAAGGATGTGATGGAATGTCCATTTCCCAAAGACGCTGTTCTGGAGAGAGAAAAGAAAATGAGAGATGGGAATGGGAAATTGTGGATAAAACTTAATCAGTTGGATCAGAAAACTTGACTCCAAAATCCGGTGAAGATAATATGAAGTCCGAGATCTCCCCTCAAAAATTGAAAAACTATTTCCCCTTTCTGAAACCTCAATGAGTTCTTCCAGGTAATAAATTATGGTATTTCACATGACGCGGTAGAATGCAGTTTTTATTGCACATTGTCAAGGTATCAAAATTGATTTTCAACTCTTTTTGCAAAACAGGAGGTTTCCGAACTTTTGAAAAGTCGTGCCAAGACTTTTGTTGGGAAGTTTGCGGGTGATAGTAATCTTACAAGTACGAGGTATGCCATTCGCGCTGTTGATTCAGAGGCACTGATCATCATAGCATGGCATTGGCTGCACTTGCATCCAAGATATGATACTCTCCAAAAGTTGAAAATTACATAGCATAGTTAGTGCGTAATACACATTGTTGTTTTCTCACTCCTTGTTGACCTGCTAAATTCTTGGTTATACAAAGTTTGTGATCTCTTCCTGGCGGCATAAGTTGTGTTCCTTTCTTCTGCTGCAAAACTCTTCGAAGCACATTTTCATCAGAACAACCCCTTAAAAAAGACACACACGATACCAATGCCTACTTATCCGTCCAACGACAAATCTACCTCTCATATCATGCGTTCCCTGTCTCAACCGTAAGCACCTGTTACACACCTCAAAATCAAGTCAACACTCAGTGACATAATCACAACATCACAACCACAAAATCGTAACTACAACTTCACCCAAATTCATTATCATCACACAAAAGGATCATAATAATGTCATTTTATTCCATCAATACATGAAGTCTCTCAATCGTACAACCAAGCAAACACGCCGCTCGCCCTCTGCCCCTACCCTCTCCCCATGAACTATATCCCCAGCACCACCCCAAATCAACCACTACAACAATGTGGATATGCAAGTATGACACGTAAGAGAAAATCAAAGACATCAATTGCTTTCTTAAACATGCCAAATAGACATGCATAGAATACCCAAAGAATATTCTTTTTGGTTGCGTTTCAGAAGAAGGGAAAATGAGAAGTAAAATCCTCCATCATAACATCATGTATCATCGTGACTTTTACGCTCGTCATCACCATCATCGTCTTGATACTAAAGATACTAATATGGTGTGTTGCTGACAAGAAGGTAAAACTTAAAGAAAAAAAGAGAAGATCTGTGTGTAGGTGTGCGTGTGTGTGTGTGTGTGCTCCGTACCCTGTCGGTGAACAGGAAGGTCTTCAGTGAACAGAACATGATGACCACATTTCCATTAAGAAGAATGTAGTCACAAGCTGATCACCGATGTAGATAGTCCTCCTGAGAAGCCAGTTGCAGGTTGTTTGGTAACAGAAGAGACTCTGCGGAGTCTTGAGTTGCCATGGGTTAGAGTCATTGGAGTATTGACCTGCAACTCATCGAGATAGATGGATCATTAAATTTGGAAAAGTGATCGTATTCGAATATGGGTGAGAAGGAAAGTCCAGTCCAAGTGGACAGGAGCATTGGCAACACAACAATGTGCTTCAACCAGGACCTAAAAGTCTGATCTCTAAATCACCAGCGAGGCTGGTTAACTTTCCAGAAATTAGCTTTCTCCACATCGCGCTGGGCTGCGGCTGCCTTGTTAGCGTCAATGATGCCTCGCAAGCTTGTTGCCACCCCAGTAGTCTTGTATCGTATGGTTTCATCATCGAAGCGACCATCAGGCGCTGCGTGGCCAGCGGTGATACGGTCGACCTCAGTGTCATAATTATCAGACTCTCGGACGCGGCAACGTGTACCTTGGGCGGATGCATGCTGGGTGAGGGCGGTCACCGAGTCGAAGTATCGGAGGCAGCCGTGGCATTTCAAACGTTCGGATTGATGGGTATCTGATCGCAAGTGTTGTAGGAACGCGCGCTTGCTGACGAATGGTTTACGCCTGGATAATCATTAGAAAATTTTATCATACAAAAACCCTTGAAATGACATACTTGCAGCCAGGATAAGGGCAACGGTATTTCTTGGTAACCTCAATGTAGTAGGCATGAGCATTGAACTCTGGGTTGTCGGGATCCCATGGAGACAGAGTAGGCTTGAAATCCAACTTGGATTCGTTGCCTGCATGTGCAACAGGCGGCGATGGAACAACAACAGGCATAGGAGAAACCACAGACGCAGGAAGGTTTGCCATGACCCAAACTGGTTGAGCTAAAGCCGGAGCAATAACTTGGGAACTGCTGCTTCTGCCGAGTGTGGTCAATGCTGGGAAGTTGTGAAGCGTACGACTGGTGGCTAGTGGAAGAGGATCGTCCCAAGCTCCACCCATGATTTGACTGGCTTCGTCGCCTCCGCTAAAGTCTATTAGGTCTTCTTCAACCGCACTATTGAAGTTGAAGTTGTTCATAAGAGAACTAATCTCTAGCACACCTCCCGTAGGAGCTGGTTGACCGACCACAGGAGGGACTTGAAAGATGCTGGCCACAGATCTTACAGCAGATATATTGCCGACATGCGAGACGACTGGTGTAGGAGTGGGGATCGCAGACGGTCGAGGAGGTGTTGAGCTGGGGTTCGCCACGATGACTTTGGAATAGTCTCGGAGAGGAGGAAGCGGCTCATCTTCGTTTTGACCACCACCTCGTCTACCTTTATAGTCCCGGGCGGCATCGATTTGCTTTCCAATAGCAGTCATCTCCTTGACCTTGGTCGTAAGGTTATTGCCGAAGCACTTCTCACCGAACTCAATATGACTGGTGAGAGCACCTAGAGTAGTGAACCGCTTCATGCAATTTTCGCACTTCAAATCTTGGGCATGTGCGTGGTTCTGTGACGAGTTAGGCACAGCGATGAGAGCGAGTTGTGTCTGCAACGAGGGACAGCCAGTAAACTTACTTGCTTGCAGTGTCGATCCAAAGCAACCTGGTTGACGAACTCGAGGCTGCAGACGGAGCATGTATGATGTTTGTCGCTGTTGACCTTGTGCTCATGCAAAGCCTCAAAGTTGCGGAATGAGAGCTTGCATCGCTTGCAGTATTGCGTCTCGATTGGAGGAGGCATGGCTGCGATGACAGGCGTGGGAGTGCGTGGGTATGAATGGCAAGGAACGTTTCTGTTTTGAGATGGGATGTTGGATGGAGAGATTGAAGGATGTCGAGAGTTGGATGTGCAGGTGTAGGTGGAGACCAGATTTGTGGAGGACGGATCTACCTGGCAACCTTAACCAGAACGGGGGCAGCCTCAGGCCGTGCTACGATTGTGGTTGAGCTCTTTGAAAGGTGAAATGAAAGATGCTAATTATATAGACAAAAGAAAGAGGGAAAAGGAGAATGAGTGGCGACTGCTGGCCCGTAGGGAGAAGGAGCTGAGGGTTTGGTGCCAAGACCTTCCAAAATAATAGGTAACTGCCTAAGGTACGAGTAGCAAGGCTTGCTCTCTAAGTTATCTTTAGAGGTACCCTCAGCATGTAAGAAAGCAATGAAAATAATATGTTTATGAAGATACTTGATTCTTTGATGAACTTTGATGAACTCGAGTATCTCATGAAGTTGTGCAATTTGGCCCAACGTCCAATTGGAACTCCCAAAGGATTCTTGCTCCTCCACCCTGACTTTCTCGATCTGAACAATTCGCGAAATAAAGATAAAACAAACTTCCGACCTTCTTGAAAAAACCAAATCTGATATGTTTTCGTGAGAAGAAATAAGGCAGACCTCGCTGGAGGTCGCATAGAAATAATCGAAAGAATTGCTCGAGACAGAAAGAAATAGCATGAAACCTGTGAAGATATTCCTTCCTATAGATTAATATATATGTATATATCCGTACCAGTAATCAACCCTTATACTTCCAATGTTTACCTTAAGCTGATTGCGGTGTATCATATTCATTGTGGAACTAGATGTCGGTGATGTTGGCATTCTTGTTTGGGAATGTCGTTCGAACAAAGCCAAGTTCTATCTAAAAAGCCGAGCTGACCGGGACGGAACATCAACAATCCCGTCACCGGATTTCCGTTTCGTCAGCGCCATCAGCCACAACTCTGACCTCCTTTCCGCAAGTCCAGCAAAGTCCCCTCTCTGCCTCGCCCAAACATGTTTTCTTTGCCATCCTGAGGATCGTTCGGATAGATCCATGATGGCTACACTTGAATCTCCATCACACTCTCCATCACCTGCCAGAATGTCTCGAAAATGGGCTCGCAAATGCGAGCGATACTGCTGCTTGGGCGCGAAATACTTCCCTCTCCTTTTCGTCTACAGTTTAACTAGTTGGGCCGTCTGGGTTGAGGCTACTATTGGTTTCTTGCGTGGCCAGCCAGATTACTTAGGTATGAATCTGTGGTCGCTTGCTACTCTATCGCTCTGACAAGATAGGATCCGCGTCGAGCTACCTTGGAATCGCCCTCTACATCCTCCTCAACTGGTCTTACACGACCGCTGTTTTTACCAGTCCTGGAACGACTACAAATTATAGCCACGGCTACAGCTCCCTACCTACCCAAGCCCCTCCTGTCGCAACAAACTTCACCGTCAAATCAAATGGAGAATTACGCTTCTGCAAGAAATGCCAGGCGAAGAAGCCGGATCGTGCGCACCATTGTTCCACATGTCGAACCTGCGTGTTGAAGATGGATCACCACTGCCCATGGTTAGCAACCTGCGTTGGCCTACACAATTACAAGGCCTTCCTCCTCTTCCTCATCTACACGACCTTGTTCTGCTTCGTCTGCTTCGGTGTTTCGGCATCATGGGTCTGGAGGGAGATATTGAATGATGGGGAATACAGCGACTCCTTGATGCCGGTCAACTATGTCATGTTAGCCGTGATTTCTGGAATTATTGGCATTGTTCTGGCCGGATTTACCGGATGGCACATTCTCCTCGCGAGCAGGGGCCAGACAACGATTGAATGTCTCGAGAAGACGAGATACCTCTCACCACTCAAAAAATCGATGCAACATCGTCATATTGCGGAACAGATGGACGGAGGAGAAATTGACGAACACCAATTCCGCGATATGAGCCCAAGTGTTTCAACGCTGAATATGAATGACGATCTACATCATGGAGAGCAAAGAGAGCATCTGACTTACGACGTAATTGAGAGACGAAGGGCGAGAGCCAGATATGAAGAATACCTTGATGAGCAAGATTCAGAAAAATTGCCCAGCGCATTTGATTTAGGACCACGGAAGAACTTTAGACATCTTTTCGGACCGAGCAAGTTCCTTTCGTTCTTCCCAATCTGTAACACTACTGGAGATGGATGGAGCTGGGAGCCAAGTCCAAAATGGCTGGAAGCGCGAGAGAGAATAGCACGCGAGAGGCAAGCTCAGCAACAGAGAGAAGCAGCGGCAGGATGGGGAGCAGAACCTGCACCAACAATTCCGATAGAAAGATCTACCGGTGCAGCTCGTCATTATGTTAAATCCTACCCCAGTCGATCGCCTTCGAAAGCCGATAGAATTCTGGGAAGAAACCCAGGTGATTATGCAGATCATGAGAGCAGTGCGATGTCGATGCAAACTTTCCGACGACCGAACGCGGAGGATGATTATGAGATTAGCAGCGATGAAGAAGAAGCGGATCGCAAGAAGCTAGACAGGAAGCCGTCGACAGGATGGCCGCATACCTTAAGACAGGTGGGAGTTGTGACGAATACCCTACTGGGAAATACCCTAGCTCGACAGAAAGACGATGTACGTGGATGGGATGGCCAAGATGACGGTGTTGATTAGGTCACTAGGGATTGTAGATTATTTTTGTACTAAGTGAAATTGATGGATATTTTTCTAGTTGTAATAATGTATTCGTTGCTCCGAATATACTTTGTCTCCTCCGCCAGGTATTCACACTCTTTACACCAACCACTCGTCATTCATGTTAGGTGTTCGAATACTCCTCTTCTTCTAGCTCGCCTACTGCACTTAACGTGAACACGTCTCATCCTTACGTTGCGCTACTTAAGACCTGAAAAATTAATATCGATCACTGCCACGTGACGCAAATGCCACCTCTTCACTACGAGCGCCAGAGGATCGTCCGCCACAGCCGCCATCCCCGGCGGGTCAATCGTTATCCCAAACCCCAACGTCACCCTCTACAAATCAACCTTCAACATTCCTCCATTTCGAATGCCTACATAGACCACCAACAAGTTTTAGCGTACGATCAAACAAATCTACAATTCATGCTTCTCTGTATATCTATTCAACAATGGCGACAGCAAAATTCAATTCCAAATCCCCGACTATCAAACGAATTCGTAAGTTAGCTCGGCCCAACGGTCCCCTCCTCCCAATGTCGCGGTATCAATTTACTAACCTCTTGTTGCAATCAACAGTAAAAGAAGCAGCAGAGTACGTCTATTGTCCTCCATCTTTCTCCCACTCTTCATACACAATTCCCCCATAGGAGAATGATAGCTAAATCACCAGTCAGACTCGCACACTCCCCCTCCCCTGACTACCACGCTACCCCAGCGACAGACACCGACCTCTTCGACTGGCACTTCACCCTCCGCGGCCCCCCATCCACCCCTTACAGCAACGGCATCTATCATGGCCGCATCGTCCTCCCCTCCACCTACCCCCTCCGTCCCCCATCCTTCCGCTTCCTCACTCCCTCCGGCAGATTCGAAGTCAACCGCGAAATATGTCTCAGCATCTCCGGACACCACGAAGAAACATGGCAGCCTGCGTGGGGGATCCGAACTGCGCTTGTGGCATTGAGGGCGTTTATGGAGGTTGAAGCGAAGGGGCAGTTAGGTGGGTTGGAGTGTAGTGCGAGGGAGAGGGAGAAAATGGCGTTGGCGAGTGGTAAGTGGAAGTGTAGTGTTTGCGGGGGGAGTAATGAGGAGGTTTTGAGGGAGAGTGAGGGGAGGTGGAGGGAGATGGAGGGAGGGGAAGGGAAAGTGAGAGAGGAGGTTGCTGTGCCGGGGGAGTTGAAGATTGTGTATAAGGATGAGCTTGCCAAGGGGAACAATGAAAAGAAGGAGGAGGAAGACGATGATGAAGAAGCGAATGAGTTAGCGGAAGGTTTCGTGGAAACATATCCAAAAGCCGAACCAGCCCAGTCGGTTGCGAAACCTACGGCTTCGTCATCGACGCCTACACCCGCCCAGCCACGAGCAGCACAGCAAGCAATACCACCTCAAACGACAGCTCCACCCAATGTAGCACTCGCATATCGTGAACCAACAGTAGCGCAAGTTTTATCAAACGACGGCGTGCCAGCTTGGATCGATATGTGTATAGCGGGAGTGGTAATGGGTTTGGTTATTATGATTCTGAAGGTCTTGCTTGGTCTATGATCCGTGCAACTGAGGTTATGGAGAAAGGACTTCCATACGCATGTTAAGATTTTGATTTGAAAGGCGTTATAAGGATGGAGATATGGTGGCGGGCTTGCAAGCGACTTTTGGACAGACAATGGTGTTTCGTGCTTTGTATATTTGGAGAATGCGAGAGGGTGGCTAGATACCAATATTAAACATACATTCTTTTTCCCGACCCAGTTCGGGTTTAATTGGCCGGGAGATGCTTGGAGGATTGATTTGAGCCTCCAGTGAGGTGGATTTAGGACTTTCAAAGTGCTCCTTAGTTACTTTTATTTTTGGAGCTTTCTATTATTTGAGCGTACACGGCGGTTTGTAGGTTAATTCTGACAGAAAATATCTTGAGACGTTGGTCAGTACAGACATGCTGGAGCTCCTTTGACGGGCCAGATCATTTCCATAATCAATTGCAGAAAGCTGTCGAGAAGGCCATACTTTGCAAGTTGAGTTTCACTGGTACTTGTTGAATCTGAATACAGCCTATTTCCATACTTGCTACCGTCACTTTAGCGTGCTACTCATCTCGACTACACAGAAGTCACAAATTATATCAAAATGCCCACAGGCTCATCAAGAGATAAGTAGGACGTATCAAGATCAAGGATACCTCGATTTTCAGCCAGCTCTTGTTTCTTCTCATTATTATTTATCCTCTCACCTCTTGGAATTGCCCCGAGCATCATCTGCTTTGATAGACTTGTCATATGGCGTGCCACAAAACTTTTTGTTTTTGGCCTGTCCGAATCCGCCGTCAAGCGATCGCATGTCTCTCGCACCAATAATGAAGACACATACACTAAAGTATTATCCAACATTTCTATTCGCTAGCAACACAACAGCATCATTTATTTGACATAAACAAAGACGGCCCAACCAGACCACAACGTTCGAACAAGGTTGAGAGAACTTGCTAGTTCTTGCCTGCAGAAAATATGCTCCGCCATGCAGTCATCGATAACGGGTGGAGGCTTAAAATTCACTCAAACAATAAGCGACTTCAACCCCTATCCTTCTACATCGCCAAGTGGCACGCCATCTGGGATCTCTTATCCATTGGACAAGCCACCCATGCTGCGACATTTGTGAAGCAAGACTGAGGACGAAATGCTTTGAAATCATTGGATGCGCTCGTAAGAAGATCCAATTATGTTGGTGAGATCATTTTAGAAGTTGAAGGAGCGCAGGGTTGTTTACGGCGCGGTTCGTTTTAAGCGAGGCCGTGCAAATAGGTGTGGCCCATATTGTCTAGTCAGCAAGGATGCGTCGACGATTCCCAACTCTTGCTCTATCTTTTACTTCCAGGTTTTATAATCTTCTCTTTTTCTGCTTTTGGTTCTGTGGTTTTGAAGTTTGCAATTTCTTGGTCTATCGAAATTTCGGCGTTCTGAGACGAGCTGATGTGTGAACTTTTTGTTGTGAGAAAGCACAGCATATTGGACGGAACTGGGCTGCTGTACGGCCGGTACTCCTCGAACATCACTGTGGCATAGATCCTGAATCTTGTCTTTCCAGCCTGGCTCCCCGCAATACCACTTTTCATGCCCCTCTTCAAAAAATCAAAAGCAACTACGACCTTTTCTACTCTTACCGACAACGAGATGTCTGCCCCTGCATATCCCGGGCTAGAAGTAGCCCCCAAACAATACGTACCTGAGTCTGGACTTGAATATAATCATTATCAGAACGATCACAGCAATTACGGGAAAGAAGCCGAGGCAGCGGCGTTCACAGCGGAAAGGCAGGAGAAGAAGAAGCGGATATGCGGTCTTTCTCCAAAGCCATTTTGGATTACGCTGGTGGTAGTTATAGTGGTGATAGCAGGTGCGGTTGGAGGAGGATTAGGAGGAAGTCTGGCTTCGAAGAATAAGAATGATGAACCGGCTGCTAGCAGCACATCAGGAGAGTCTGGCACGGTGGTGATACAGAATCAAGGTATGTCCTTCTTCTAGAACAAAGTCAAATCAAAAATAATGTAATCTCACTAACACAACAACCAGGAACAACATCATCAACAGCACCCAACGAGTCTGCCACCGCCCTAATCCCCTCCACCACCACCATCCCCGCAATCTCAACCACCACCCTCATCGGCCCCAAATACACACTCCAACGTGACTGCCCCTCCTCCAACAACAGCGTCTACACCGTCTCCCTAGGGGACTCCAACCAGCAATGGCGCAAATCATGCAGCGCAACGATCCTCAACACGATCCGGACCAACATCGTCGGCACGCGCGTGGCGAGCCTCAACAACTGTATCAACCTCTGCTCGACCTACAACGTGCAGAACGCGACGCAGATTGCCAAAGGCGAAAACCCCGTGTGCAATGCCGTGTGTTGGAGGAATAGCATGGGCGATGATGAGTTCCCTGGTATGTGCTTTGGGTTTCAGACGACGAATTCGAGTGGTGCGTTGGTGTTTACGGAGGGGAGGGAGACGATATGTGACTCGGCAGCTTTGATTAATCAGAAACTTATTTAATGAATTTGGATTGTATGATTGCTTGAGAAAGGATTAACTGCGGAGTTAAAGCTGTGAATTCATTTTTCAAGTGGGGGTTTGCTTGTGACATTTAATCATTCTGTCTGTTATATTGCCTGTTTCGGTTGGAGTTGAAAATCGGTTGGAGTTGAAAACACAATCTCAGAGGAGCCGAAGATAGTCAAGAGGGCTGTATTTTGTCCTTGGGCGAGATATTGCTCAACCATTTTCTGTCAAGATATCTTTGTACAGCACTTCTACAGAGCTAAAACATCAACGCCCTCTCATACTTTTTGCGCCATACTTCCAGGATCTCATTTTATATGGAGCAATGGCCCCCAAATAGTGGCCTTATCACAAGCGCTCTTCCGCTCGCTGAATCATTTTGTTTCCACGGGTGCACGCCAACCAGTAATGATACATCAGGCCAAAATCGGCCAAGGAGTATCATTCGAGAGAAGATTGTTGCAGGGGTTGTTTTTTTGAGGCCAAAGTCTTCTTCTCTCTTCTTGGACATATTTCGAGCCTCAAAATAGCCTCCTAGGTGCCCTGACGCGAGTCGATGAAGCATTTCTTTTCCATCAATAATCCAGTAATCCAAACCGTGTTAATCTTCCAAAATCACTCCTAGCGATGGCTACAAATAACAACCAATACTACTCCGGCATGGAAGTCACCCCTCAATACGCAGGTCAACCTGGACTAGAATACGACCACTACCGTCAAAACTTGGACCACCATAACCAAAAAGAAGTTGGCCATCCTAGCGCTGCCATCGCTGCTTACGATGCGCTACCACCATCACAGGAGAAAAAGTAATCTTTGGTTTCACCCTGAAGGCTTTCTGGATCATCGTTGTCGGTAACTCAAACGTGTCACTGGACGTGATTCACTCTCGATTCACTCTCGAAGTGAATCACGATATCATGTGACTACGTGTTTTGCCTTTAGCCGTTTAGCAGATAGACATTTAGATCGAGGGGCAGTGGCCTCGGCCACTCTCCCTCTTTAGACTTTACAACACCAAGAATACGACATATTCCTTGGGCCTGTACAGTCTCCCTTTCACGTGAATTGTATCTTACGGAGAGTTACTTTAGTGTAACCAACAATCGTCGTGATTATTGGTTTTATCGTTGTTGAGGGCGCGGTGGGTGGAGGAATGAGAGGAAGTATTGCTGCCTGCGAGGTCGAAGAGTGCGGAGAATGCCACAGCAGCGGAGCCGCAAACTAGTGCTTTGAATTCGAGTTCGATGTCGAGTTTAAGTTCCACTTCACCAATCCCGACTTTATCTACAGAGGGAACAGATTCCTCTGTTTCCTCTGCTTCTTCCTCCTCATCACCTCCGTCTCCATCATCAGCATCAGAACCATCAGCAAGAACCTCCTTCTTAACAGAAGAAATTGACATCTCCTTCTTCCCACCACCCTTAATCGCCACAAATACATGGCAAATCGGCCTAACACCAACCACCAACCGTCCAACAAACAACTCCCAATCTTCACAACCAACAATCCCCCTCCCACGACAGACCGCATAATCACCAACAAACCTACCACCGTCATCCCGCCCCCTCTCACAGCAACCACCCTCACCTACCGCAAACTCTGCAAACTATCCTACCCAACGCCGCACCCGACTCGGTAGCCGTAAACCGCAAATCCCTTACTCTCGATTCTTGCATCAATCTATGCGCGGCTATCAACGTGGAGAATGCGAATGCCATTAGACAGGGGGATGTGAAGGTGTGTAATGCGGTTTGTTGTCAAAATACACTGGATAATGATCATCATCCATCGCAGTGTTTTAGGTTTGAGACTATTCGGACGATAACCAGGGGTATGAAAATTTCATCACTGATTTCGGGGAAATCCGTGGCAAGAATACAATCACGATTCTAGCAGACTAGTCCGTACGACATATAATCACGAGAGAAGATCTATTCTATCAGACGTACGAACCAGAAGTCTTAACAGTGAATAGTAGATATTCAGGCGACGTATTCCAGGGAATTATACCGGATAGCGGAGTAGCAGGTGTATCGACAGCTAGAGAACTATAAGTCAAGGTACTACAGAAGGAAAACCCAGAGGTTAAGATAGTTCGTACGACGACTAGTAACTAGACTATCCGCTTCGGGAAAGGAATTACATCGACGATCGGGGTGATCGAGATTAATACACCTATCGGACGAATCTAGTTCTACGTCGTCCCGACAGATACGCTATTCCTTCTGTGTATTTAAGACATAGACCGTATAAGAGTAAGGTTCGATAACCTGAAGAATATCCTGATCTAGGGAGAGAAGATTATCCCTATCGTACGAAAGTAGGGATATCTATAGATACTACTTAATCGTCTAGAGCAAGCTATCGCCTATTGTCACCTGACGGAGGTAGAGCTACGACACTTACACCGAAGATTTAGGCATCTATCCGTACGAAGACTCTACAACCTACTATAACGGGCAGGACATGAGGAGAACCTTCGTACGATTAAAGAAATTATAAAAGTTTACTAATAGTGTTAACTTCACGTAAAGAGTCCCGGACGATTTAAGTTTTTAATCAAAGATAACCAAGAGTTTAACTACGCGGTTATTTTTAACATTATATACCTTAAAGTCCTACAAGTACTATAAGTAGTCGATAAAGTAACGGTATTTATAGTAGTAAGATTTATAAAAGATATGTTAGCTAAGATAACTTAGGACACTCTTCGTACGTGTTAGATCGACATGTATCTAGGACCACTAGATTATATCGTACACGATACAGGGAAGAATTTTACCTTAGCGGAATTTCGTACGAATGTAAGGATAGTCGGGACCGAGGTAAAAGAAGTGCCAGTCGAAGCACACCATAGTATCGGGAAAGTAGAAAGATACCATGTCCTATTAAGACGATCGTACGAAATCCTAAGAGAAGAACTCCAGGAAGAAAGACTTGATAAAGAGACGATCCTATAACTCGCGGTAAAAGCAGTGAATGACACCGCCGGACCGAATGGATTAGTACCAACACTTCTCGTCTTTAGGGCATACCTAAGAATGTCGTACGAAGACCTACCATCAGCTTTAATGGTGAAAAGGAGCGAATAGGGGCGAAGACGGGGGAGGAGAGGTTTGTGGAGGACAAGTATGATTCGGCGGGGTGGATTGGTGAGAGGGATCTTTGATTGAGCGATTGATTGGGAAGGGGAGGGAGGGGTTGGTTGGAATTTTGAAGTGGTGTTTGTTGCGATGACCGGACTGAGATGTATATATGGGGTTGTTTTAAGCGAGGTGTGATATGACGAGAAGCGGATGTACTAATACCCAGCGGAATGCATCGTCAATGCTTTTGTTTTTTTTATAGAGAGGAAGAATTAAGGGAACGGGAGAAGAAAATCGGCCAGAAGAAAAGTGAAGGGAAGAAATCGAAGGACGACGTACCTTTTAGTCAAACACCCTACCACGTCCACTCGAAATGCGTGCAAGAGATAAAAATACAAAAGGTCTCTATCATACAGCACGGGGGCTTTATGATAGGAAAAACACCACATTCCTGCCATACCACACACACTTAGAAAAGAATATCACAGAAGCAACTATTTCTGTTGATGTATTCTTACAATAATTTGAATACACTTTCGATTCAAAAATTTTGGGGCACCTACAATGCAATGCAACCATCCATGCAAATAAACACCACAAATTTAACCATACAAACTCCTTTTAATCCAACAAATACTTCAAGTATCCACACCATGTGTATATCCGTATCCAGTACCAGCCATCCAAAAATCAAAAAAGAGCCAGCCAGGGTATCAAGACTCTTTTCGTTTCGTTTCTTCGTATCCAACCACATCTCATCGATTCCTCGAGATCAAGTTCAGCTTTCCTTCGTTTTCATAAATTTCATCCACCTCAATCATTCCACAATTCAATTCAGACCACATCCCCACCATGCCTCCTCTTCATTTTCTTCTTCCCCTCTTCCACAGCATATGCATCCAGTTCAACAGCAACTTCATCATCAGCCTTCCTCTTCCTATTCCTCTTCTCTCTCCTAGTTTCCACAGTTTCTTCTTTCCCAGCAGCAGGCTCATTTTTGATCTTCTTCACTTCCACGATGCCTTCCCCACCCACACTATCTCTCTTTCGCTTCTTCTTATCTTTCTTACTCTTCTTCGCATCGTTTTCCTCTTCTGATTTTTGTTGTGCTTGTTTCTTCAATCCTTCCTGGATTTCGGCTTGTAATTGTGCTTGGACAGCTGTAAAGTCTATTTTTGATGAGGATGCGGCAACCACAGGTATATCCTCCTCTGTGGCCTTCTTTGATGTCTTCTCCTTGAGTTTCTTAGTCGGTCGATTACTCTGTTTCTTCAATCCTTCCTCCACCTGGGCATGCAATTGATCCTGAACAACTGCGAAGTCTACTTTTGATGATGACGATGATGTTGAGGGAACTGCCGTAGGTTCCTCAGCAGCGGGTATTTCCTTCTCTTTCATTTTCTTAATCGGCCGTGGAGTCGAAGCACCATTGAATTTGACAGGCGTAGAGTTAGCGTCAACACCGAAATGAGAATTCGTCTCTACAGCAGCGACTTTCTCTTTCTTCTTAGATTTGACTTCCAGCTCTGGCGTATCTGCTTTGCGCTTTTTAATCTCGACTGGTACTGGGACAGATTTCTCTGCGGCGGCCTCTAATTCCGGATCCGAATCAGAGTTGAAATCGGGATCTGAGCTTGATCCAGAATTCGATGAAGATTCTGAAATTTCTGTATTGTCACCAGCTTCATCAGATGATGACGACGAAGAACTCTCCTCCCCCTTATTGGCTTCCACGTTTATCTTTGCCTTCTTATCATATCCCATCGCGGCAGCTCGCTCAGCGAGTTTAGGACCGAGAGATTCGTAAGTCGTCCCAACGACACCAAGACCCTTCTTATCTCTCAGATCACTCTCAGGCACCTACACAACCGCACCACACAAATTAGCCATTTATTCATTCATCCCCTGTACCAAACTGTCCAAATCAACTCAAAACAAATGTAAAAACAAAATAGAAATAACTCACAATACCCTCCGCACAAACCCTCGCACCCACCAAAACCTCCCTTGCCCGATCCATCATCTCACAAATCACCCTCCAATTACCCCTCTCACCAACCTCCCACAACACTCTCTCCTCCTCTGACATCTCCCCCATCTCATGTCTCATACCCTGCATCAGTCCATCCAACATCCTGATATGCTTTTCAATAACACCTAAGTGCTTCTTAAACAAACTAGGCCACTTTCCATGTTGTCGCGACGATGAAATTTTCGTAAATGTTGTTAATGATGGTGGTGAGGGTGATGGTTTCGGACGACCCATAGGTAGGGGGAAGGATTCTGCGGATTGGAACGGATCCGTATTCACCTGCGATGATATATCCTCGTTCTTGAATGGTTCTTTCTTGAATGGTTCTGCTGAGTTGAGCGTTGCGCTGACAAAGTCTCTTTCTCTCTTCGCGGCACGCACAGTAGAGGACTTTTCCCGCTGATGGCGACCTTTCTTTCCTCCGCCTTTACCCATCTTGTTCGGAGTTTTGCGCGCGGCGCGATGGTGAGTTGGGCGCAAATGTCTCTTTTGTAAGGTTGGAGGTGTCTCGTGGAAGCTTAAAGAGGAGAATGGTTCTACGATCGCAAGGTTGAGGAAGCTTCAAGAAATTATTTGGACAGGTCGGTTTTTATGCGAGGCTGGGGTGAGAAGTGAGGTTGTGACACGCAAGGCTGGGAAAGTGGATCGAGGCTAGCCCATGAGAGGCCGCGTGGATAGTGCAGCATGAATCAATATGAAAGTGACAGCCATTGAAGTCTCACATGGAAAGATGTCATACTAACACTTCAGAATTGATGGCAGAAATAGTATTAAAATTCCAACTCCATCGCTATGCCTGTTAGAAGCAAATTATGATTGACGTCTCTGTCTTTGTAGCAACACTTTCACATGACAAATTCTGGCTTTGACTTTTTCTTGTGCATCCATCTCTGGCTATGAACTCCTTTCCTCCTCAAAACAATCCCGAACGAGGTCTCCAAACCGTAAATAGAGAAATGAGACCTTGCAGGTCATCCATTAATGCATTAATATACTAATTGAGCACGCTCAGCAACCATCTCCCAGGTCTCGAAGATCGCTCGTTTCGTGGTGTTTGTTGGAATCTCTTCAAATTTGAGTTCTCCAATGCTGCACCAGTCTTTATAGTTCTGCCATGACGATTAGCATTCCAATTCAAGCTTGGAAATCCAAGGCCCGAGGGAAAACTCACAATACAACTCAAATACTTGCACCAACTACACTTTCCGGCATTTGGATTGTAGAAATTGTTCATCAAAACAATGAATACCACCAAGACCGCAACTAGACACCCCACTCTAATCAGCCACCATGCCCACCACGCTGGCTTCCTCTCCTTGAAGAAACCAACGGGTGATTTTACAAAACCCATGACACCAGCATACGTCCCTGGACCAGATGCCTTGTATCCAGCAGCGACTGGAGTATATGGTGGCTCATCAACTTGGATCCGCTTTCGTAGTGCGTTGGGAGAGTGAAGGATGCAAATTCCGAGGACGAGACCCATTAAAAATCCGCCAATATGAGAAAAGTTATCCAGGCCAGGTAACAGACCGAGAACAAAAGAAATGGCAATATCAAGGATGATGAAGGCCAGATCCTTTCCTGGGCTCCTTCGTTCTTTCCAGCTGTAGAGGAGATCCAGAAGCACAAGTGCTAGAACTCCAAAAAGAGCTCCAGAAGCTCCAGTGGAAGCAATACCCTCCGAAGCAAGGTTACCACCAAGCACGAAACCAAAGATTCCTGATGCGACGTAGACAAGTAAGAAACGGACTGAGCCAATAGCAAGTTCCATTTCGCGGCCTAGAGTAAATTGCAGGAGCATGTTGAAAGCGATGTGGATCACACCTGCGTGCAAGAACATCGGAATGATAAAACGATACCACTGGTTCGGAGCTGGAGCAGCATCAAAGTTTCCATCGTAAGCCGGGTTTCCAACACTGCCACTAAATCCACAGAGCTCTGTCAATGTGCAGGTGTTGGCTTCTCTATTGAGTGTTTGAGGGCAGAACCAATTAATTGGCTCATTCCTTCCTTGAATTCCCTTGATTTTGTGCATACAAGGTACATAACGTGCTCCCAGAACGATCTGAACGGCTGGCGTGGGACCTATCATGAAATTGAAGTTTGGTTTGATGGCAATGGGCGAGCCAGTGAGTTGTGCTAGGGGTTGTCAGCATTTCTCGATTCAACACAAAAAAAGATGAAACCTACAATTCCGTACGATCTCAACAATAAACACAATTACTTGGACCAAACCGAAGACATAGCACACCCATGGCTGCTTCCAAACTGACTTTTTGGCCTTGGTGTAGCCGCCATGCCGAGGTGGTCTCCCAGCTTCTAGGTTGGAGGGTCGTATGGGAGCATCGTAGACATGGTCGTTGCTATTGTTGTAGCTATCTTGGTGTATGGCCGACTGGTTTTGCAGAGGAATATCATCTCTAAAGCTGCCAGTCGAATCTTGTGGTCTGCCACCTCCTCCTTGCCCATAATATCTAGTATCTCCTCCTAACGAGCTCTGGCTCTCGTATGGCTGGGGCGCCGGCCTTCCACTAGGATACGGGCGGTCATCGAATGGGGTGTCGAAGGGCGAGTTTGATGACTCGTTATTATCATTGTGAATGTTGTTGCCATTGCCATGCCCGTTGGCCTGGCCGTGTTCGCTGCCATTGGCGCTAGCGCTTGCTGGTTTATAGACTGGATCGACTGTAGGATAGGGTGGAGTTGAGGAGGATGGAGGGGCGTCGGCTGTGTAGCTCTGGTATTGAGGATGCGGCGGTAGCGGATTGTTCAAGTTCGCAGGTGATGCTGTAGGATTGTAGTATTCGTTGGCAGCCATTTTGATAGCTGGCGGTCGATGAGGTCAAGCTAGAGTCGCTTTCTGATGAGGCTCTTCCGCGAAAGGGAAGCTCGAAAGCGAGGGAAGGGATGAATCAAGCTAAACAACGACCAGGCGCGCGCTCCTTAAGAAGCATCGAATCGCTGACGACAGACTGTGGCTTCAACGTGGCACTGAGTGGAATGGTGGAGTTTGTTTGTGCTTGCGCAAAGTTGGAGGAGAGAATGTGAAGTCAGACAATCAAGTCTGTCAGCACTGCCTCGCGTTGCTGGTGGACTTTGGGGGTCTAAAAATGGAGGGATGTGCACTGTTTCAGGAAGCGATTTGCCGCGACCTAGTGCCTGAGCGGAAGGGACAGCCCTACTGGATAGTGCAGTTGTCAAGTACTATTCAATGATTCAATTCACAGGACTGTCGACGACATGAAGATATACAAGATGTTTCGCAATTCTCCCAGTGTCATCGCATTGATGATTCCCGCCGCACTTTCGGACGACCCAGCCCAGCCCAGCTCTCCCCAACTCGACACATTCATCACCGCATAAGAATAGGCTTTCAGCTGACACACCCTCCCCCAAGCCACAGCCCGACCCTTCACCGCACCATCGCCCATTCAAAACCGAAGCTCTGCAGCCCACGGCCCGGAAGTGGTACCCTAGTGGGTGAGCATGACAGCCTCCAAGAAAGTAAGAAGTGGGGATGAACCATCAGCTTTGCATTGCGGATATCAATGATATCTCACCCCTTCTTCCTCTGCGATTTGCAGGATCAATTCAGTAGTCAATCCTGGTCGCGCAATAAAACACTCTGCTGATTCTTTGGACTGCACCAAAAATTCTCATGAAAGGAAGTCGACATTCAATACAGGTATTTACCCTTTGACGTCGTAAGATTACCGGACAAAGACAAGCTTTTTGAAATGTCCGAGAAATCGAAGTGTCAGAATCTGGTAACTCTTAAGATTGCGTTGGATCGGAACTTCCTTGTCACTTGCCTTTAACAGCCTTTAACAGCCTTTAACAGAGATTAATACTCCGTGTTGGAGGTCTTGTCTGCTTTCCTAACAAATCATTGTTATAGGATCACAGTAGGCAAACGTAGAAGGAAAGCCCGACTTGCTTTCTTTTTGCTGATGTTGCACATTGCTAAGATTCGCATACATTAGACAATTGGACCTAGCCACTCTTGAGGGATGGGAGACTGTAGAGACAAGTGTCTGGTATAGAAACTAATAGCCAAGCAATTAAAGCTACAGATACGATAATTACAAGACCCTCGGGCTCGGTCTAGTGATTGCAATAGATATGGTTCAGTCATGTCTTTGTGTTCTGAAACTCGATATCAATACGAAAAAGCTGGGAAACTCAAGAGAGTTTTGGTACATTGAAGGAAGTCGAAATAAAGATTGCCCATGCCTATTATTCAAGCCAAGCTGCTCATTGCAGCCTTATACATGATGTTCCCAAAAAAAAAGACAAAAAGATACATCGAGTGCAGGATTTGAACCTACGCGGCCGAAGCCATATGATATCTATCTTAACACCAAGGTGTTATTTCGAGTCATACCCATTAACCACTCTGGCAACTCGATTGGTTGAATGATCCCCGGAAGGCTTACTACAATACATACACCCTATCTCCACAACCGAGGCAAACATTCGCCCCGTCTACCTAGAGTCTTGGCAGCCTCTCCGCGTCACTAACAAATTATTTCTAAGACCAGCTCCTGGACTACCACGCTCGACATTCGCAACAACGCAGTCCCACACATTTCCATTCTCTTATTTCCCTTCTATAATCTATAAATAATTACGCTCCTCAAAATGGCAACTACAACGCCCCCAACTCCCGAAAGCGCACAAACCTCGCGGCAAAACCTCATCCGCAACATCTCAATTGTAGCAGTCATAATCTGTCCAATCCTCATTGCCTTACCACCTCGCAAAATAGATATCTACACCGTCGGTCTCGTCGGCGGCACATTTTTCGGTACGAATCAGCTTGCGCAGGAATGGAGCGGGAGGAGTATCACAGGGCGGATGCAGGATCGCATGAGGTTGATTGCGGACCCGGCGTTACCCCCCAAAGCGCAGGAGATGCAGAGGCGGTTGAAAGAGGAGAAGGAGAAGTTGGGGAGGGATAGGGGGTTATTAGGGACGTTGGAGGTGGAAGGTGCTGGGGGTGTTTTGGCGGAGGTGGAGAAGAAGGAGAAGGAGAGGGGAATTGTGAGGAAGATTTGGTTGGGTGGGGAGGGGGATGATTGGAAGGAGAAGAGGGATGCTAGGGAGAAGGCGGCATTGGAGAGTGGTGAGGGTTATGGAGGGTTGATAATGGCGCAGTTGAAGGAGGTGTTAAGTTTTGGGAAAGAGAAGTTGGAGGAGGTGAAGGAGATTGATGAGAAAGTTGTGAAGGAGAGGAAGGAAACTAAAGAAGAAAATAAATGAATTGAGAGAAGGAGACTTTGGTCAAAAAACTGGTTTGGGGGATGTGTACGATATAATACAGTAATATAGGCGGAGGAATACGGCTGTAGGTAGGTCTTGAGAGAGGGAGTACATTGTACGCATATCATCGTTTCACAACGACTGTACAACAATTCCTTGTATGATGATGGCTGATAGAAAGAGTATTCAAGACTCAAATATAATGAGAAATGATATGGTCAGAGTGATGTAGATAGGAGGCAACAAGCTAAGGCACATTGAATAGATGTAAGTTACTACTGGACCTTGAAAAGGGACTCCGGATTAAATCCCCAATAGCTATAGGGCAAAAATCCAAGGATTCATAATATGAAGCATTTAATCCTTGCTCATCTCATATGTGCTAAATTATAATACTACAAGGCGCCAAGTTGAAAGCTGTCTTGGCCTCCCAGCCACCTCAATCGTTCCTCAATTACATTTATTAGGCCAGCACCGCAATTCTTCCAAATAACTTGACTCGGTACAGGATATTTGTGACAATCTTATGATGGAATCACATGGTGAACCAGCCGTTCAAAAGCGAGCACTTTTTCGACAACCACTCGCCTTACAATGGTTTGAGAGCGGGGTATTGAAGAAGCGATCGGAGGAAGAGCGACAGGCAGGTCAGTAGCCATTTCATGCCATGAATTGACTCAATCTACTTTTCGTGAATGCTGACAATACTTTTTCAGGTAGATTTGAGCTGTTCCTAGATCTACTCTACGTAGCAATTGTTGCCAACTTCGCCGACGCCCTCGCTGAGAATGTGTCATGGCTTCAGGTTGTTAAATACATCGTAAGTCGATCCTTCTTGATGTTCTGCATATATTAACACCAATAGCTCATCCTCGCGCCGTCATGGCATATCTGGAGTGATCTAAGAGAGTTGATGAACTCTTTCTACAATGACGATCTTGCTCAGCGAGTCTTTATCCTCTGGATCATGGCTATTCTCGTAGTCTATGGCAACAATGCCATTCTTGTGGATGAAGATCTTGGGGCCATGAGGGCTGCTGTCGGAGCCTACTTGGTTGCAAGACTTTCCTCCAATACGGCACACTTGATTTACTCTTTTGCAAGCTACCACCATCGAGCACAGCAACGATTGTGGTTCGGCATGTCTTTCTTCGCCCTGCTTATTTACATCCCTCTCTTCTTTGAGTCGATTTCTTTCAAAGTCAAGATCATATGCGCCGCTACTGCCATCGTTATCGAGGAGAGTATTTGGATATTCTGCTATTCTCCTCTGGCAAAGAAGATCCTTGGAATCAAGTATTCCACAGCTGTCGACATCCCACACGAAGTCGACCGATTCGCCGCATTTTACATTATTGTTCTAGGAGAGTTTCTGTACTCAATTGTTGTGGGTTCTCCTGCTGCAATTGGGTTCAACCTAGGCCTCATGAGAGCTGTATGGACTCTGATCATAGCTTTCTGCTTGAACTGGCTCTACACTCACAATGATGGTTCTCTTGAAGGCGAACATCCTCTGCGACACAACATTTACTCCTCTTTCGCTTGGGTAACGCTTCATCTCCCTCTGGTGTCTGGACTGTTGGCTGGAGGACATGTTGCTGCTGTTAGTGTCAGAAACGGCAACTTACATGGAGGGGGGCTCTGGTTGCTTTGTGGTGGACTGGGATCTGGACTTATAGTGCTATACGGAATAGCGCTATTGCACCGATGCGACGATGAGCCGGGCTTGCTCATGCTACCTAAGGTATTTCCTGACTGGTGATGAACATTGAATCCTTTGCTAACATTTGGCAGCATGCGCGAATTATCGCCCGACCAATTGCTGGTGCAATCATCATTCTTCTACCTCTCACGCACTTCCATGTAACAGCAATTCTCTCGGCTATCATGGCATTGATGGTTGCAGTTGTGGTATGGGAGAATGTTACTTCGTTGCTTAAGAACGCTTCGTTCTGGGAGCCGTGGGTCAATACTGAACCGCCCGAAAGCGAGGATGTAAGCCCAATTGATGCCGAGACTCCTTTACTCAGAAATCACGAATAATGAGAAGTTCTTAACTCGATAATTAAAGCAAATACTAGTTCTTCAAATCTATGTCATTCTCTCAAGACGATCGTTTCCTTGCGAATGGCAATTGTTCTGTCGGAGAAACTTTCTGCCGGCTTTCCGTCATTCATCACCACATCTCCAGCTCAAGCACCTCATTCCTTCTATTTCCACAGCATCGCTTTCATCTCAGTTACTCTTTCTTCGCCTCTCAATATTTTGAAATCTTTATATATTAACAATGGGGCTCATCTCTGGAATCTCCCACGTAAATCTCCTTGTCCCGCCTGGCACACTTGACCAGGCGCGCGCATTCTACGGCACAACACTTGGCTTCACGAGTGTACCAGTCCCAGCACTTCAAAGAGAGACTCTTGCTTGGTGAGATGCCACTTTTTACTTTCATATCAATTCGCACTCTCATAACATCTCGCTCGCAACAATGGACTTCATTACATTTTCACACCCCGCACTCTACACCCCGCACTTCTCAACTCAGCATTCTTGTACTGTATTCTTTTCCTAAGATCAAGCTCTCATCCAAACACAGGTTCGACATCACTCCAGGCGGACAACAGATCCATATTGCCATTGGCGAGAATGATCACAAGTCTCGGCGTCATCCATGCTTCAAGCTAGAAAGTCTAGAGGCTTTGGTTGAGTTGCGAGGGAGGATTTGGGCTCATTTTGAGAGTGGGGGCGCTGGGAAGCCAGATGAGGCTGATAAACCGGGAGATGAAAATTCTGGTGAGTCGTATGCATCATTCGAGGCTGTATTCCATTCGGTTTGAAATGATTTTGAGTAAAGAAAGATACGATTTCTGAGAGCGACTTCTTTTTTTTATGAAATTGTTTGCATGATCTGATCTGGTCCTATGTCAAGGGAGGTATATCAACTGACTTGGCATATTCAGGTGCAAAAGGAGTCGAGTACCCAACGAGGTTCTTCGCTAGAGACTTTGCGGGGAATAGGTTGGAGTTTAGTTTGTGATGATGGACTACTAGGTACTACACTTGGCTAGTTTTGCTGCACATATTTCATTTCACTTCATTCTACACAACCGCATGAAATACTACGAAGTATGACCAGGGATAGTTTTAGGAGTATATGCACTGTCAACTTTGTTTTTTTTCTTGAACTTTCGTGAACTTTAGTTACTTTAAGGAACCTTACCGAATAATGGGTTTGCGATCTGGCGCGTCAACCTATGTGGTGCATTAATTGAATGCAGGTTGAGATAGCTTGGCGAAGTTTTGATATGGTTCACACATACACTTTTCTCGTCTTCATATTCACATGTGATTGAACATTTCCCATCTGTTGAATAAGGCCATGCTTGCGTTTCTTGTTTAGAAACTTTAGTTTTTGACTTCTTTCTTACGAGGATTTCATTGCTCTAAAGAAATAAAGCAAAAAAGGGAAGTTCAGTTGACAAGTTCAAAAAGAAACTCGGTTATTCCGGATGGTTGATGCTGGTGATGATTTCCAATCCAGCCACCCGGCATACGTACGCCATGAAAAGTATTACTCAACAAGTAGTTGGATTTTAAAGTTGTTAAAGACGATTCATGAGCGGCAGCAGTGCAATGCTTCGAATATGAAGTGCAAAGGGAAATTCAGACACGTGACCGTCTTTCTCTCCGGATACCGCTGCCGCGCGACCTGAGTCAAGGGCTGTGCCGAGGGTTGTCCGATAATTAAATCTCAACATCAAGGATTTTCCAGTCCCACAGCCATCAAACATCCCAACTCTATACTCCAAACATCGCCCCCCAAAATACTCCTCTTCTCAGCCTCTTCGTCCCTTTGTGCATTTATCTGTTTATGATCCCAAGGCTTTAACATGGAGTCTCGAAACCAGCTAAGCCAGGAACATGTTTATTCGCCGGTTAACGTGCATCATCTACAACGTGGCGACGGAGCCCAGATGACGAATGGAACCATCCTGTATGGCAGTTGTCAACTGGTGGTATGATCACCACTCCACCAATTCGCCGCTGGGCAAAACTTTGTTTTCTGTTTTCCTGGCATCAAGCATCTACCGAGGGGAAGGGCATTCCAGACCAGGCACAAGTGTGGAATCTCAATCTAAAGACGCGCCCCTTTGAGATGTAGCCTACGCGCTTCCTTGATTCTCCTTCTTGTCAAGTTGATGAAGTGCCCCGCTAAAGATGGTCCCAATAACGGAGTTGGCTCAAGCAGAGCCGACTATGTTGACATACATAAGGTGATGGTGGGAAGGAACTTTGTAACCTCTTTCTTTTGGGATATCAATCTTGGCCTTTTGTCTCTTTCATTCTTTCACACTTCTTTCGTTCTCTTCAGTAGCTGGGCTCTTTCTTTCCTTTTCCCCCTATCAGCCGGATCTCTGAATTCTTCTCTTTCTCGACTTTTCAAAATCCTATTCTCAAGTCAATTGCCCTCCTTCAAATCCGCCCATTCAAGCTTCAATTCTTGCCAAAAATGGCACGCTTTTCTATCCTCGCCTTGGCTTTGGCCAGCAGGGCATACGCTCAATCTACAACTTTTGCAGACCCAAATTCCGGCATCAACTTTGCTGGAAAGATTGACCCTGCTATTACCGTCGGAGTAGCCGCACCAGCGACTGCAGGATCTGATTTCATTGGTCAAATTGTAAGAATTTTTCTACCTCAACTTTTACGGTGTTAACAAAATACAGGTTGCGCCTGTAGGCGGGTATGCAGCTGTTTCATTGGGAGGTCCTATGGCCAACAGCTTGATGGTTATTGCATGGGCAAATGGCGAGTCTGTTATTGGTTCTATCCGAACTGTCAGGTATGTCGTCTTGATATCACTTGAAATACTGCCACTAACAACTCTTAGTGGCTATACTGCACCCACTACATATGAAAACTCGGCAATCTCTCTGTCTCCCATTGCTAACGGCACTTTTGTCAACTCCACTCACTTCTCCTACACATACTTGTGCAAGGGATGTGTTGCCGATACTGTTACCCCAAAACATTTTGATCCTGCTGGCGCAAACGTTGTGATTGGTTGGGCAACCTCAAGCACCGCCGTCACTAACCCTTCATCAGCATCTGCCGGTGGTCTTGCTTACCACAACACTGGATTTGGTCTTTTTGGCCTCACCTTGGACGATGCCCGTTCAGCATCATATGCTCTGTGGGCTAGCTGGGCATCCGCTGGAACCGGTGGTGGCAATGGTACCACGCCTACTGTACCCACCAACCCTGGAAACTCAACCTGCCCAACATCTAACACCACAGCTACCGTGTCAGACCTGACCTACGACTACATTGTTGCAGGAGGTGGTGCAGCTGGTATTATTGCCGCTCAACGTCTTGTTGAGGGTGGAAAGTCCGTTCTGTTGATTGAGCGAGGACAAGCATCCACCTACGCATCCGGTGGCCGCAGCGTCGTTGCTTGGAACGAGACCGTAACTCAATACGATGTTCCCTCCATGGCTTATTACCTCAGCAGTGCCAAAGATACCAGTGGATACTGCACTGATGTGGCCTCGCAAGCTGGTTGTATTCTTGGTGGTGGAACCAGCATCAATGCTCTGATGTTTGTTCATCCACAAGAAGCTGACTTCAACGACAAGTGGCCTGCTGGATGGAAGTGGGACGATGTCAGTGCTGCTGCCGCTCGTTTGTATGAGCGCAACCCTGGAACTACATTGGCATCGAAAGATGGCCAACGGTATGATCAAGCCGTAAGTTAACATTTAGTCATTTCAAACACTTTCTAACACATCTCTAGGCTTTCACCGCACTATCCTCTTATCTCGGAAGCATCGGATTCAAGCAAGTCGATGCAATCAAAGAGCCAAATGAGAAGACTAAAGTCTTCACCCACCCACCTTGGTCTATCAGCAACGGTCTCCGAGCTGGACCAGTTGTCTCCTACCTTCCTCTCGCTGAAGCTGATCCAAACTTCACCCTCTCCCTCAACACCAAGGTCGTTCGCGTCATCCGAAACAAGGGCACCATGACCGGTGTTGAAGTCGAGACTTCCACCGGAGCCCGTCAAATCATCAACCTCAAGAGCGGTGGAAGTGTCATCCTTGCCTCCGGTGCACTCTCTACTCCACGAATTCTCTTCAACAGTGGTATTGGTCCCTCTGATCAAATCTCTATCGTCAAGGATAGCTGCAATGGCATCGAACTCCCCGCAGAAGTTGACTGGATCAACCTCCCGGTCGGTCACAACCTCAAGGATCATCCCATCTTCACCTTGAACTTCAAGCAAAAGTCGGCAAATGCCAGTTCCATGCTCGCTGCAGAATTCACCTCCCCAACTCAAACCAACATCGACCTCTTCGCTCAACAATCCGGTCCTTTGGTGCAAAGTGGTCAGCGCCTCGTTTTCTTCTCCAGCGCTGAGACCGCCTCAGGAACCCGTTACTTCCAAGGAACCTGCAACTCCCCATCCGCCGGCGTCCTCCGCATGAAAATCTACCTCACCCACGGTGCCTCCTCCGTCGGTAGCCTCGGCATAACCTCCACCGGCACAACCGAATTCATCACCTCCCCATTGATGAACACTCCTGAAGATGCCGCGGCCGTTACCGAATTCATTGACAGCCTCATCGCCGGCTCTCGCAACTCCACCATCCTCGAACTGAGCGACAGTACCGTCACCGGTGCCACCGCAGTCAAGGATTTCGTCTCCGGCTCCCACTTCGTCGGAACGACCATCATGGGAACCGCCAACGACGGAAGCGCCGTCGTCGATACTGACACCAAGGTGTTCGGAACCGATAACCTGTTCGTCGTCGATGCCTCGATCCATCCTGATTTGCCAACTGGTAACACTCAAGCTATCGTCATGGTCGTCGCTGAGCAAGCTGCTGCAAAGATCTTGGCTTTGGGTGGCATTACACCTACCACTCCTACCACCCCGACTACACCTGTGAATGGAACTTTGCCAGTCAACAACACTACTGTGCCTGCTACTGGACCAGGGGGCAACTATACCTCTCCTCTCTCGTCGTCAATTCCATCCTCGACTACTGTTCCCGTTGCTGATGCCGAGGAATGTGAAGCTTAGAAGAGAAAAGGTTGCTTGAGGTTTGGCGCTTAGCGTTTGGAGGTGCAAGGTGGATGGGATTTTTCTTGTATATATATATTCTGTACTATGCATGTACATAAAATAGGTTGCTCTTGTAGAAGTCGGGGCAATCAATACCATTTCTGTTCTATTATGAATCTCATCCATTCGTGTGCGTAGTCTAGGTTTCTGCTTCGGCGCCATAATTTCCCAAAAAAAAATAAAAAAAATAAAAATAATCGGGTTTTGCAATGATTTGCACAAGTGCTGGTCGACCTCCCATGCTTATGGTAATCGTCTCCATCGACCAACTCCTTTCCAATATCTCTTCTTTCGTCATCACATCTTTTGATCGACCATCTTCCATTCCTATCGGCCTTGACCTTCTTCGGTCGAACAATTTCAACCCGACGTCAAAAGCAAGATGACATTCAACAGCCACGCCTGCACACGCCCTTTTCTTGTTCCCAATTTCCGATTCCGATAACACCAAAAGCTACGCTAACAAAACAGAACATCACGCTCCGAATTGCATCTCCATTCCTATCTCCATATTTCTTTTGTTCGCTTCGATCCAACTCCTGTCCAATCAAATTTCAAACCCTTTTTTCTTCCGCATCAAAATGGCCTGCTTGCAAATTGATCCCCCTGCAATTTCTTCCACCTACGACCCTACCGAGCACGGTCCTGTGACTGTATTTATCCATCACAGAACATCTACAAAACAGCCTAAACAAACAGCATGAAACTTTAACACAACATCATGTCATAAATGAATCCCCACTCCTGGCCAGTTTCTCTGTTCAGGATGGAGTACCTTCCTTTCCCAATCATTCCCATCCGTCATTGATAGAATCCTAAGGCTTATCAGTCTCACAAATTTTATCTCCATGTTCCATTACGGTAATTATCAGAGAAAATCTGACCAAACCTTAGAAGAAAAAAGGAGAAACAGAGAAAGTGAATAAGATTAAGGTTCAAGATACTGTACCACCCAACGGTCATACTTAAAGTAGTGAGACGCACGGAAGCGGGAGCGGAAGAGCTACGGTAACTTTCGTCTGCGGACACTTTAGTTGCGGAGCTAATCAGTGGAGTACTGTAGAGTAATTGAAGGGAAAGAAGTGGACGGTATGTATCACTAGAGTCGTATCCTGGTCAGGACAGCGGGTTGCTAAGACTTGATTGTAATAGAAATGATAAGTACCTAGATAGGTATGCATGGTAGTCAGGAAGGAAGGGGAGGTAAATTGAATGAGATAGGGGTTTTATTTTGATTTTTGGGAAGGAGGGGGCATATTTTGAACTTTGTTGAGATTTAGAGAAACGAAAGTCAGTTCATGTTCCACTTCCCCTTTCGAAGCCTATATGTCTTGAATTATGAGGAAGATAAAATTTTCTGAAAAGGAGTTAGAACGTTTTCGCCAGAAACAATTGTGTCTGCCGATCGAATTAGCGGGGCAAATGTTGAGACAGTTGTGTACATTCACTGTAAAGTACAGTGACCGCGAATTGTTTCTTTCTTCAGAGAATTTTTGGCGATGTTGGAAAATTTGAAAGCACAGAATTACACTCAAGAACTCTCTGAAAATTATCATCCCAATATCCATTCTGGGAAATGTTACTGAACAGACAACTCAGCACATATTTTTCACCCCACCAGAACCTAAACAGAGATCACTTTTCCCCATTTTCAATTTGTTAGTTGGGTTATTTAATATGAAACCACATCATTCGCGACAGCTTCTCTTCAATTCACTGCTCAGGACAATAAAAGCTGATGTTCAGAATCCAAAGTTTGAGAAAGACCATGCTTAATGCCTATCTAATGCGTAAAGTCCCGTGTTGAACTTAATTAATGTCCTTCTTTCCCAATCCCTCTCATAATCTACTCTTCTCTTAGCCTTCTCTCAGATTCTCTCTCCCTAAGATAAATCCACGCTCGCAGACACAAATAAAAAAAGCATCGCATCATGCCGAAAGCCAACTACCAAAAAACCAGTAACTTCGCAAATTGTGACTGTAACAAACCAAAGTGCAACCAAACGAATCGGGTTACCTAAAGTACATACCAAACAACCATCCAACAAACAATCGCAAACCAAACCAGCCTCAGATGTAGTACATCACTTCTTACATCACATCACTTCTTTCTCAAAATACGCCCTTATACATTAATCGAGCCGCTATTCATTCGTCTCTCAGAGATCGCAAAGCCATAGGTTACCGATTACCTACTTCAAATGCCTCTAATCTAGATACACGATACACCCCGCATCCCTCAAATACCCGCACCCGCACCCGCACTCTCAAAATCAAACACTTAGCTTGGTCCCTGGTCTCGGTAATCGGGAGTCGGAAATTTCGGGTGTAAAATGCTGACCGTGTGATTTGATTTGACTGATGGGCAGACTGACTACATAACTGATTACATTTCTAGAATGGGAATGCGGAAACAAGGTGGCGAGCGTGGGTAGGTGGTATGGCAAAGAAAGAGAGAGTGTGCGTTGATTTGTCGTATTTTTTACTACTTATGGTCGAGGGATGTTAAGGGAAGACAAGATGATAGATAGGCCAGGATGGGCAGGTAGGTACAGTAGCTGGGTAGGTTTGTATTATTTGTATTCAAGTGTACCCAAAGAATAAGCCTAGGTGCGACTAAAACTGTGACCAAGCAAATCACAAAACGAGTCAAAGTGGGTGGAGTAAAGGTATTTAGAAAGCAATGTTCATTGTATCATTGACCAGGTATATAAACAAGAGACAAATCAAGGTAGAACAGAGGATATCTCAATCTAAAGTTCATAGTTATATACTAATATTTCAAGTCGCATCCACAAATTAAAAGACTAACCGATCTAATTAACCACTCGGAACGGTAGAAGGCACGAAAACGACAAGTTCTTAAAAGAACTTGTGCAAGTGTCTCTTCCACGCTGGCCAAGCGGCAACCTCGGCACGGTAGGCGTTGATAACGTCCCAGTCAAGCTCACGACGTCCAGTGTCAACATCCATTTGCTCAACCTTGAGCCATCCCTGTCTCTTCCAGGCGTAACCAATGATCCAGAAGAAGAGAATGACGGGGACGGTGAGCCAGGCTTTGAAGAATTGCTCAGCAGTAGCAAGGTCGCTACCTTGTCCTGGTGGGGCAACGGCGTTGAAGAGAGTACCAAGGAGGACGAGGAAGCAGAGAACGAGACCAATCCATGATCCAGTAACACCAAAGACGGCCTTGAATGGAATTTCATCTAGAGTGTGACCGTGGTGGGCCCAGGCGGTACGGAATCTGATGTGAGCCAAAATGATAGAACCCCAAGTGAAGAGGGCAGCGAGACCAGAGAGGGACAAGAACCAGCTGAAGACGGTGTTACCACCGGCTGTAACTTGGATGTAGGCCAAAGCTCCACAGGCAAGGAACAGGATGACGGATGGAAGAGGACGTCCAGACTTGTCGACGTAGGTGAAGATCTTTGGGGCGTAACCTTCTTGGGCGAGAGCGGTGAGGGTACGGGATCCACCATAGATACAAGAAACACCAATGGACAAGACGGAAATCATAATAACGGTGTTGATGAAGTGATCGAAACCGTTAAGACCGGCATCCTTGACAGCAATAACGAATGGAGAGGCTCCGTCGGAGTACTTGTTCTTGACGTTCATGAGTTTTGGGTGGTTGGCTGGGACCAAAAGACCGACGAAGAAGAGACCGAGAATGTAGAAAAGAGTGATACGCCAGAAAACTTGCTTGATAGCACCTGGAAGAGCCTTGACTGGGTTGGCAGACTCGGCGGCGGCAAGACCAACAAGTTCGGTTCCGGAGAAGGAGAAAGCAGCAGTGACGAACACAGCGCAGAATCCCTTGAATCCGTTTTGGAATGCTCCGGGGTCATACCAAGTTCGGGCACCCCAGTATTCACTGTAGATACCACGAGATGGACCACCTCCGAGGACGAGAATGAAGGCGGTGATCATGAAGATGACTGCGGGAGAAAGTTAGCGATTGTTCATGGTATGGTAGGGAATGCCAAGCATCACGTGAAACGTACCAATGGTTGCGAGCTTCAAGCAGGACGACCAGAATTCTTCCTCGGCGAAACCAAGAGTACCCCAGATGTTGATAATGATGACAGCAGCCCAGAAGACAGCAATCCACACGTTGTTGGAAACCTTCGCTGCGCCCTCCCAGTATTGAAGAACGAAACCAGCAACAGTCAACTCAAGAGGAAGCACAATCATCCACTGGAAAACGTCAGTCAGACCGCGAAGGCGTACTATCGACGTTGATACGACATACCTGGAAAACGTAGTTGTAACCCATAGCGAAACCCCAGGAAGGATCAATGAAACGGACGGAGTATGTGTAGAAACCACCAGAGACAGGGTACATGCAAGCTAATTCACCAAGAGCGTGGACGACCATGAACATCATGATACCAATAATCGAGAAATCGAGGAAAACAGAGCCGGGACCCTAGGCAAACTCTTAGCACCGCGCTTGATAGTTATGGGAAAGGCAGTTCCACTTACACCATCGACGAAAGCACCACCGGAACCGACGAAGAAACCTGCACCGATGGAACCACCGATGGCAATCATTTGCAAGTGGCGCTTCTTCATCGAACGATCAAGCTCGACAAGGCCGTGACCATAACTGCGCATCTTGAAAGACTCGAGGTTGAAGCCATTACGGGTAGCGAAGCTCTCATCACGTTGAGCATCAGTGGTAAGAATTTGAGCATCTCCAGTGTGGTGTTTTGGTGCCTTGAGGCCAGCTTCAGGGTCGCTGTGGGGAGAGTCAGAGGAGACACGACCGGGAGTGTCCACCACATGGGTTTCCTTCTCGTTTTCGAGAGCCATTGTAAAGGATTGTAGGAGGTTGTCGCTGAAACCTAGGACTACAAAAACAGCACGCTGTGAAAGAGATGTGAGAAGTGAGAGGAGTGACTTTGGAATTCGGAGGGGGGAACAACGCAGTTAAATGAAGAAAGGCAGATCGAGCCCTGGAGGTAGGGGAAATTCGTGATTGGCTGCCAGCACCAGGGAACGAGAGCTATCGTTGCCCAGGCTAGGGAAGAGATGATTGCTCTTCGATTGCAGGCCAGGTAGTGGCACGACGATAGCGCGCATCGCTGGGATTGGAAGCCGTTACAAGTCTGTCAGACTCGACCTTCCATGCTGGTACAGGCTGTGCGCCTCTTTGAGGAACCTCGAGCTTCAGAGACCTGGTCGCCGAGCAGCAGTGGGGAAGGCAAAAGTGTCTTGGAAGCTTGGAGTCGCCATCACGGTACTCTGTCCTGATAGAGACAGCTCGATGGATTGGCTAGACAGACAAGGATGTATTTCAAGACCTGGCTTTTGACCTTCCGTGATGGGCTTCGTGGTGTCTTGGTCGTGCTAGGCAATTTGATACCATCGCATTTCGGCTGCAGGGCCAAGGGCGCACGAGACAGCGGGTCTCCGGAGTGGACTGCTGTGGGTCTTGGCTCGCTCGTGCCAATCAATAGGCGACGTTGGTAAATTGATAGGCCATATCAGATAGCGCGTAATTGTTCCGAGAGCCCGCAATGTTCTGTTATCATTCTAGAAACGAGGGTGTGGTCGCGGGAGGGTATTGTTGCTGTTGTTGAGCCTATGAGGTAGGGGCAAGTACCGGCAGCCCCGAGGTGAGTGACAGGACAGGACGGATGCGGCTCTTCTTTGGGAAAGGATCGCAGCGCATTCCATCGGGGTGATAACGGCAACGACGCATTCAGATAGAGGGCGACGGATGGTCAAGACGCTGCGCTCGCATTTTGCAAGTTGCCACCGTGCATCTGGGGAGGGGAAGGGGAAGGGGAAGGGAGGGAGAAGGGGGGAAAGCTGGCTGCGTCGTGTTGGAATTGGCATTGGCATTGGCATTAGTTTAGATGAGCTCTGAGAGCAGCAGGAGGTGAGGAGGGCGATGGTCTGTTTGGATGGAGGAGGTGAGTTGAGGTCGGTGGCTGCTGGGATGTTGATCTCACCTTCCCTCTTGGGCCACTTTAGCGGGTATCAAAAGTCAGGTGACCGTGAGTTGACTTTGCGGCGCGCGAATTGGACGACATCTGGATGGCGCAAAGACTCCTCAATTTCCGAGAGCGAGTAACAGCAGAGGGGCCCACGGCCTCCCGCAGAGAGGGGCATGTGTTTCTGTGGAAATAAATTGATCTGTCAACTGTGTGACACCACCATAACGGTTGCACCTGGGCGATCAGGGGCACGTGACCCGATGCGCATCCTGAGCTTGCATTTGCCGCATCAGTGATGTGCGGATCCGGCATAGTGAGTGCGGCAGAGTTGCACCACAAGGTTGTGTGGAGGTCTCGCAGCGGTAGTAGTGTAGGTTCTGAACGGTTACAGTACGTACTGGAGACTAGTAGTCCCCCGTACCAGAAAGACGACTGAACCTCGCTTGCAATAACCAGAACAAACGGATGAAAAAGCAGCAGCAAAGTGCGCCTAGTCGCGGCAGCATGTGTTTCTTGCATGCCGTGCCGTGTTTGATCGACTCGGATCTGGTACTGTAAGATCTCATGATCCTTATCGGACCCCCTCTTCTTGACACCTCTCGCCTCTTGGACGTGAAATGTTGACATCCTCTCGACATCGCTCTGAATCAGGTCGGCCACACCGAGGCCCCTACATCCTCCCCTTCTGAAGATGCCAAGTTCCACAACCACACGAAATCCACGCGAATCTCCAATCCACATCCGTTGCGCCCAGATCGTCCAGGCTCCAGGTCTATGACTGGCTCCACCCCCAAGCAGCCAAGGAAAGCTTCCTCCTCCGCAGGAAAACACTAGAGGCGCCTCCTTAGGCAGCAGTTTAAGGAGCCCGCTAGTTCTCGATGGTGAGATGCCAAGACCTCTTCGCCTGGGACTTCTCGATCAGTCCGGAAGAGGCAAGTGAGAGCTTGCAGCCTTCCTTCTTTAGATCTGCATTAGTGTTGCCACGCTTGCGGAAGCCAAAAAACCGATGTAATGGGCAACTACTCCGTGTTTAAACGAGAGAGTTTGGTAGTTTGAGAATGAGTGCAAAGCTGTGAGAGAAGGTCAGGTCAGGCTGGTATCCCGACATGTTGGCCGTCGACATCTTCGAGAAGGTGATGCGGAATCCGTCCGCAGGATGCGGCCTGCGGATGCAAGAACGGAGCACAGCAAATGCCAGGATAGGGATCAAGATAGGTGGACGAGAGTGCCGGTTGCTTGCACTGCAGCAGTGGTTGTGTTGACTCTACTTACTCCATACACTCGCATCTCCCATCTCCATCATTAGTAGTTGACTCGTCAGAAAGTAAACCCAGAAAACGATCATATGCCCTTTGTCCTTATTTCAATGACCATCCCACTACGACCAGCAATGTTCAAAGAGCACTCATCATTGCTGGCTAACTTTGAGCTTCTTGCCTCGCGTTTGGCCATGTGAAAACGATGTTGCCAAACCAGAGCGCCAGTCCAGAAGAAGTCGCAAACCATTATTTGGTTGAAAGACGAGTTCAGAACCGACGACGAAACTGCTCTGGTCACTCTGCAACGAGGCGACATCAGGACGTCGTACGGCACGCAGCGGTATCAAAAAGCATTGGATTGCAGTTCAGTACTGTTCTCTACAACCAGTGGCGACTAGTCATAACGCTTTTCCAATCGCCTTTCTCTGGCGCCTCCAACTTCTGCTCTTCCTTATCTCGTAGGCCTTCGTATATGCCATCGCGACAATCGAGGCGTTTCGTGGTGGTTGCAAAATCGGCTGATTGTTGATTCATAATCGGCAAAGGCGCTTTTGCGATTGTACTGTACGAACAGAATGGCTTGGGTCGGCATCTTCGTATAGGACGAGAATACCAATGGGGTGATGATACGCATGGGCAGACACTCGTACGGTGGTGGGGTAGATATGGGGGTGCGAGCTCGAGGATTCAACGAAATGTTGATAATTGAGAACAGTCATAGTTGGCGATGGAGATGACGGTCGAAATGGGGTGTCGATGGTGATGTGGGATGCGGCAGCGAAGGGAGGCAAGAAGATGGAGATGTTCGCGCACATCGTCGGAGTTCTCAATCGGTAAGTGCTGCCCACGACCATCCCGTCCTACTCTGCTGTATTATAAGATCCCATATCTCTCTCTCCTGCAATATTTTTCGACATCCATGAAGTCCTACTTTTGTATCAAACATTGACACCAAGACGGCGATGTGTTCATGTCACTCCGACATCAGGATTGAATATCTGGAGGAGAGTGTTTGCCGAGACCCGTAACCTCGACCGACCCAGGACCAAATTTCTTTCCTACATTTCCTTCTCCCATTTTTCGCTCTCTCCTGGCTGAGGATCCGGACAGTTGATGTTGTTTTTGTTGAGCATCCAAATCCCCTTCCTATCCATCATTTCAAAGCGCATCGTATCACCCAGTCGATTTCGTTGTGTCGGCGCGAATTCTGGGTGCGAGCAGTCGACAAATGCGGAATCCTTCTCCAAACACATCAATTCCCAGGTCGAACCCAAAACCACAAATCACAAATTTCCACAAATTTCAGCAAGTTCCAGCAACGAAAAGTCGCATCGAAAGGTTACGTCGAGAAAGGCTCCTAGAGTTCTATTGCATACACACTCACGCTTCTCACGCTCACTCTTAATACCGTTTGTTAGACTGACGCCCTACTCCACGCCTTTCAATTGACAGATGACGATTTCCACCCTTTACGTAACTGGACGCGAAAAAAAGGGGAAATTACATGCTCGCAATTCTTTCTCCACCGCTCAACTTTCGTTTCTTTCTAGTTATTAGCAAATCGCTCTGTTTCCAGTCGTTTTGGCTCGTGGGTCTCGCTCTTGGAATGTGGATGTTGCAAAGCAATGTTCGGCATGGCGGCGCTGTGAAAAGCAGTTTTTCGCGCGGTTAGTGCCGGAGATGGAACATCAAGCCACGGCATCTGCAAAATTTATTCTCTTGGAATTCCATTTTTAATCTTCACTTGCTGGTTATTTTTACTCTATAAAATCCACTGAGATGGTGAGATACGAGGACGACGAGACACGTTATTGTTTGTGTTTATGTCGTAATGCGCGTGAGGCCACCGAGTTGTGGTTTCGGGGAAAGAAAAGCTCCGTGCTGACTTGGCTCAGTAAGAATACAACAAGTAGTAGCATTGCCTCAAGGCTCTGTCAAAAACCCCAAAAATGTTATGCCAAACCCAGTACTTGAGACGTTACTCCAGCCTTCGTGGGCTAATCACGGGATCCAATTCTCTTACTCCCTAAGGGCAGTTGTGACGGACAGCTCGAAAACTCAGACTCTCAGGACGAGACCTTTCGATTCTAGAATTCCTGAAAATGTAGGCATGTCATGGCATGTACACGGGTTATCAAAGATGGTCGAGCAACGAAAAAATGGTTAATAAGGCCAAAAATGGAATTGTTAAATTGTTGACTACATATCTACGGCCGTTCAATCGGAACAGGATGGGAGATCACTCGCGAATCTTGGAAGTCAGAGCAAGGATCCGTTCGAACGAGAGCTATCAAGAAGCCATGCCAACAAAGAAGCTTTACATCACCAAAATCAGATATACAGTATCATATCTCAATCTAAATATACGTCACATGTATGCATCTTTTGTCACACTCATACACATTCAAACTGGTTTGAAGTTAAAGGAGTTGGGCCTCGCCAGAGCTTGTTGCAACACAACGTCAAAACACATTTGTGATATGCAATCTTGTTAATTGAGATAGGAAATACTTTTCAATGCAATTGTATCAATTTGAGACCTTTCTGTCAGAAATCTCAATCATACAAAATTTTGATGTGGTTGCCCATCAATGTCACACGCGGATACTACTCGTAACCTTGTGTAGGTGGTCAGCCGCAGTCAACAAGTTAGCGAGACCCAACACCACCAACCCAAATATCACCCGCAACGTCAACAACAAATACATCCAGGATGATTTCACTTGAGCACGAAAAGTTTGGCTCATCAAAATTCAAACTTGTCATCTTGCGATGCGCAACATTCATCGCCCTATCCACAAGATCCAGCCTCAAGATACGCCTCTTTTCAGCACCCCCACCGAAACTCTCTCCAACTTCAACCTCCACCCGCTGATTTCAAACAAACTAACATAGCAACGACGAGCATAACAAACGATCTACCACACTCTCGATATCAACCACCATCCTCATAGCCCGAGAATCTCTAGCCACAAGATTGAAACTCCCTCACCTACCTTGCCTACCGAGATCAAAAACGCCAAGACAATTACATTAGAAATCACAACAATACCAATCCTTTACCCATGCACCTATCATGAAAGTCTCAACTACCTTTCCGAGACTATTTGGAATTGATTCGTTAGCGAGTGCCTAACTACGCTTTACCAGCTATGTCCGATCACGCCTTCGTGAACGTTCCATTACTAGGTATGCATGTGCGAAATTCATCGAAACTTGCGCGTGCGGAACTTAGGTACCAGATCTTTCATACAGGCTTGCAGCGTAAGAGACTCGAATGCTGTGTTGGATTATGGGAGTGATAGTTTCAAGTCCTGATGTGATAGATATGTCTTTTCGAGGTATGTTTGGAAGTGCTGTCAGGTTTTCGAAAGTAAGTCTTCGCAGCCAGACACTTCGGATACAAGCGAGAGAGCGGACCGGATGCCCAGTTCTCCTCAAACTATGGTCGTATGTGTCAATCGGGGAGCCTGGAAGAGGATATGTAGAGTCTGACATGGTGAGGCTTGGCACAATAGGTACTCGCAGTAATTAAACGCTGGTGTTGGAATGTACTGTATGCGTCATCGACTTGACTAGACCAATTCTTCATGCGAGAAGTATTGTACTTTCAAATGAAGAGACACTCACCTAATCTGTTTCTCTGGAGAAAACCCATGCTGTGGGGGATACGAAATGAACACTTTTGGCATCACGTAGTGCGGTATTATCCTCATCTTTGGAATAAACCTGACGGTTGTAATCTCAAGAAGCTAGACATTACGATGTACTGTACTAGCGTATACTGTAAGCTTATCAGATTTGCAATTCTCAAGAATTGGGTGCGGGAGGGAGAGATGAAATTCTCACAATCTTTACGGATCGCTGATCCTACCGTATCTTCATCATACCTGAGCCTAGTCAGCGGAGCTTCGAAGCGAATGTGGTCAGAACCTTTTTTCTTTGTTATCAGAAGCCCTTCGCTTATCTCATGTTTCAACTTTTATTTCTAAAGAGAAGGTCCTTCCTTGTTCTTGGAAGACGTTGGTATCGGTATTGGTGATCTTACGTGCCCTACCTCTCTCGTGGGTAGGCTGCGGCACGCCCCCCTGGAGCCTCCATGGCCATGTTCGCCCTAACCCATGGTACTTCCATGGGCCGGGTTTGGAGTTTATAGAAATCGGGTCACTCCATACCATGGGGCGGAGTGGGGTCAAATATTCCATGTATTTATAGATTCTTGCCGCAGCCTACTCGTGGGGGTTAATCGGGGTTTAATAGACTCGAACTGACCGTTCGACACTTGGGCATATCTCAGAATATACAAGATTCCTTTGGATGTGCTCACTAGACTTGCGATGCTATGAGCAAGTTTTAAGAAAAAGAATTGAGCGTATCACGAGCCTGATGCTACAATTTCGCCTACCTCCCTTCGAATTGAAAATTCTCAATTGGCAAGACAAGTGAGCTCTTATTCGGCAAAACATGTAGAAGATTGAGTTCAATCGAATTATATTTTTAAGACTAATAAAGTGCATAACTTCGTAACTGCGTGATACCCACATTCATCCTGTCTACCAACCTAAATCACCGTCACAGTTCCATTCAGAACCAAATCGCGACTGCTAAATCCAACATGAATACCCATCTCCCCAGAAGGAATGACCCAATCCTGAGAAACAACATCCCAATAACTCAAATCTCTCCTCATGAGCTTGAACTCCACAGTCTTCGATTGTCTCCTCGACAAGTGCACGTTCTCGAATCCTCTCAATTGTCTTGGCGGTGTTCCAGCTGGTGCGGTTGAGGGAAGAGCGAGATAGAGTTGAGGAACCGTGGCACCGTCGACGGCGCCGGTATTCTTTAATTGAATTTTGACAGAGTAAAGAACCTCCCAGAGATCAGGGTTTCCTCCTGGAACGGTGGCTTGAGGTTCTGAGCGAGCGGAGACATTGGCCGATGGATCGATTTTTGTGATGGTGAGGTTTGACATGCTGAAGTTGGTGTAGGAGAGACCAAAACCGAATTCATATCTCACAGCCATGTTCTGTGCATCGAAGAATCGATAGTCAATCTCAAGCTTCTCGTCGAACCAGGCTTGCCATGCGTCGGTATCGTTGGATCGGACGGAAGTAGTTGGAAGGCCATTGTAGTCATCTTTGCCCAATGCGATGGTGTATGGGAGTTTGGCAGATGGGTTGACATCACCCCAGAGGACGTCGACAATTGCGTTTCCGGATTCTTGACCAGGGTAGTGAGCGGCGATGATGGCGGTGACATTAGGGTGATCAGCGAAAGGAAGATTGTTGATTCCGGAAGAGTGGGTGACGACGATGGTGTTGTTGCAGTATGCGGCGACGTTTTCGACAACCTTGTTTCCCTCCCAATCGACGTCGAGAGACTTGCGATCGGCAGCTTCCTCGGCCCAGGTCTTGAGGAAGACTAGACAGACCTCTGGTACACCGGAATTCAACAGAGTGATGTCTGTCGTGAGATTGTTGTTGGCTAGGTAGGTGTTGTTGAGGTAGTATTGAACAATAACCTCAGGCTCAACCTTTTGGCGAATCGCTTGGAGAGGAGTGACAAGGTAGGTCAATCTTCCTGTGCCGGATCCTCCCCCAGCTACAAGGGTTCCATACTCAAAGTTTGCTTGGTTGAGAAGACCTGGTGTGTCATCGCTCAAATCGTTGCCAAAAACAGCGAGAGTCTTTGGCTTTGACAAGGGCAAGGCGTTGTTTGTATTCTTGAGAAGAACGGCAGAGGCAGCACCAATCTTTCGAATGAGTTTGTGGTGATCTGCACGGACATCGCGAGATCTAGTGCCGTTTAAGTCGTAGTCTGTGAACCAGGTACTTCTGGGCGAGAAATTGTTGATGTCTGCAGATGAGGGGTCGACAGTGGGGAAATCCGAATCTTGTCCCAGATAATAGTATGGGGTCATCATTCTCAAGATCATATCGTCAACACGCGAGGAGTCCAGAGTACCATTGTTGACTGCAAGTGTCACGTTGCCGCCAAAGTCAGAAGCCTCTCCGAATGTGAGACCATAGAGACCGAGACCACCCGGCATATTCATATCCAAGCCAGCCTCAATAGAAGGAACACCAGAGTGTGTTGCACCCCAATCAGACATAACGTAACTGTAACGGGGGTTAGAACAGATTTCGTGACTCGAGGAAGTGTACATACCCTTGGAAGCCAAGTTCCTCTTTCAACAAGCCATTGAGAGCCTTGGAGTTCTCGCAAGCGTAAGATCCGTTCAGTCGCTGATATGCGCACATAACGCTAGCAACTCCGGCATGGACAGCATTTGCAAATGGCCACATGTACAACTCGTGGATGGTTCTGTCGTCGATGTTCGAGGAGATGGCTTCCTGCACAATGTGACCACCGAATCCACCTGGACCGGAATAAGTTGGGTTTCCTATCGGGAGAAGTCAGTATCACTGGCAGAATGTAAAAATGTGCGAGGAAGATATGTAGTGAGCACGTGAAAATTTGGTTTGAAGTCAACCCATTACATCGGGTCGTCATATTGACTTCTGATGCCATCTCAAAGAATAGGGACATTAAGAGGATCAAACTCACGTTGGGTTTCCTACTTTGGTTAGTATCAAGTCAAAGAGATAAGTTGCGCCAAGGTCTCGCTTACCTGCTCATTACCAATCCAATGTTTGGCGCATGCCTGGATTCCATTGCTTTGGAGACCTTGGATGGTTTCCTCCATTCCAACTCCAGTGAGATATGGATCTGGAGAGAAACCTTCCCAATTTCTACCAGCATAGGCGGATCGGCCAAGAGGTCCAGCAACAGGGCTATAGAATATCAGTATACTAGACAGTAGATACCTGACCAAGTAATGACTTACGACAATGCGACATGAGCCCCCTTTCCTCTGAATTCAGCACCCATCTCAACTCCGCGATCATACATCAACTGCCTGTCAAAGGTTGCTGCGACTGAGACACCTGCGGGAAAAACGCTTGCATAGTCGGCCACACGAATTGCAAGTGGACCATCTTGCAGACAGAGACCGCCAAATCCAAGTCGTGGAATTGCTATAATGTTACCAACACATGGACCAGGTCGACCTGTGACCATGTTTGCCTTCTCCTCCGGAGTAAGCTGGGCGACGAACTCTTTTGCCCGTGCGAGAGCATCTTCCCAGCCTCCAGTACCGGTGATGTTTGCTGAGAGGTATCAGAATATGTCTTTAAAAGATACGAAAAGGAACTCACGGGATGGATAGACGGGCGGAGAATGGCCATATGCACCGAGAATGGTCGTGTTAAGAGGTTGTACCACAGCGAGCGCTGGGACAACAAGAGCCGCAACAGACAATAGTGACGAAATCATCTTGAGCGGAAGATTGTGAACTGTGAGATTGTCTGAAGATTTCATGAGCAAAGTAAGAGAAATATCTTGCACTTTATATCACCGTGAAGCTCCTCACTCGGAGGTCTTCCCGGACTTGAGATCTCCCTTCGTCATTGAACTTGAAGTAACATAGGCTCATCTCTTGCCAATTATGCATCCAAATCCTGGAGCGGGGATTCCGCTGGCAGTATTCTCGCAAACTTGAGCAAAGTTTTCAGGAATTGACTTTGCTAGAACCGTTGGTTTGAACATAGATAACCGAAGTTTTACCGGTACATCGATCAATACTGACCAGTGAGCTTCCAAGGTAACGGCCTATGCCCTATGAAGCGGAGAGGCTGATGCAAGTGCTGTGCATCGTGGCCGGTGATTGACGGCGAGAACTGGGGTCTGGAGTCTGGAGATTCGAGGATGGGAAATCCGGACGACAAAAAAACCTCCGTAGAATTTTTATTTGCAAAAAAACAAGCAAAAGCTGTCACTTTGGTGGTGCGTCTTCGAGAAGGCCCGAATTGAAGTGCCATAAATGGATCCCGGAGTACCCTACGGTACCAGGTATTCGCCCCGGACCCCGCATTTCCAGCTCGAGTCATGATAACCCAAATTGAAAGCTTAAATTCCCCAACACGTCTCGTGACAGGAGCCCAGCCGACCTTGGCGACGGTGACATGAACGACGATTTGCTTAGTGCAAACCGTTGAAGTTGTGATAGTGACGTTGTCACAGAACTCGAATTCGGGACGAACTTCTCGCTTAGTGAAGTTGCTGCTAGGAATACGAAGTAAACCTACCTTCATCAGTGAAAGCCTTTACAATAACAGGACTTTAGAGCCATTGAAACATACCTAGACATACAAGAGCGATTTCATAGTACCAGTGTTTTTGAATTTTTTTTGTTGGAGACAAGGATCCGTAGTCGATTCCGCCCCATCTCTGCAAATTACAATGCAACATTTTGGACTTTCATGAAATCTCTAACTCCCACTTTTTGTGTAATTTACCAACATTTACCGACTCACCTCACATTTAGTTAGAGAAATAATTGACTTGGTGACAGACGCCGACTTCCAGCGAAGAAAATCGGCCCGGTATGGCTCCCACCTCTAGTACTCATCCCGCCGGCCGCGTCGTCATAAACTCCACCTTCTCCGGCTTCACCCTCCACATTTTGATAGCTTCGTAAGTCTTGTTTGCTCCCAAGACCTTACTATTACTAGTACCAATGGCGTTTCGTAGTGCTTCTTTGTCGGCAATTTCGAGAGTGGGGAACCGAACTGTCATAACCGAGGTTTTACCGTTAAATCATCTCCTGGGTTGTTTTTAAATATCTTTTCCCCGAACGCAGTCGTAGGTAAAGGCAACCAGTTCAAGCTTCGAGAGCAGAATTGAAGAGGTACCGGGATTTCTCGTGGCCATTTTCGTCAGTATGATTCAGTCTATAATATTCGATATAAGAAGATACATATATCTAAGAGAATACACTTGATTAGTTATTCACTCTTTCTCCAAACAACGTGCATTCCCGTTCTCTTGGTAGTGTCCACTTTCTCGGAGAGAATTCAACTGACTTCTAGACCGTATCGGCGTGGAGAAAACTAGCACCCCGCGTCCACTTTTCAATGATCGGATGTGCCAGTCATTCCGAGATGGCACAAAAATGCTCTTCAAAGCTTGCCTGGGAGCATCAATAGCCCCACGACTCATGAGCGATGTCCATTTCCAACATGCATCATCTTCTCTTCGGCCCTTCTTTCTCATAGGCATCCAGGGAAGAAATCTTTGTAGAGCATGCCCTTTTATTCGTGAGTCGTGAAGCGATACTCGCATAGTGGAGTGCATCCGGTTCCGCACACTCCGACATTGCCAAATTTGATCTCACTTGTATTGGTTGAAGCACTTCCAAGATTGCCATTTGCCAGTATAATATCGATCATGCCGAGAAACGCGTATCCATTGTATTCGTTCTGATATCCAGCAGCTTATCAGGCAATATGTCCCGCTTGAACAAATCTTGGTCTTACGCCGTCCCAAATTCACCATTCCCTATAGATCATTTCCAGATTCTATGGTTGCTTAGAATCGGAGGAACTTTCGAAGTTGTTCGGCGGTAGGCCTTGCTACGTGCCCAAAATACGATTTCGATTATCTTCGATCTTAGATCATGGATCATGGGTGTGAAAAGTTGGCTTCTCCATTTCTCAGCTGAATAGAGGATTGCTCTGAATGCCAATATGTTGAAGCTCTGTTGGTATTCCAAACATTCGTGCGACTTCTTTCTTAACACTGCCAACAACCGATGGTGAGTCCCAGCAAGTCGAAGGATTCGGTGGTATAAAGAGGAGTAGACTACTGGTTTTCGGAGGATGGTACCGTCAGTACCTGGGAAATCGTGGGGATGTTTTGATATAGTCAGATTGTCAGAAAACAATCTCTGAAGCCATTTGGATGTTTTCTCGTGTTTCCTCAACACTCCGTAAGCGACATTCGAGAAAGTAAATTTGGCAAAAGGTCGGTCGTCTGAAGAAGGTTTCGTTGTCCTTATAGTTTCATCGCGCAATGAGCATACGCCATTCTTGACAATCAGCTAGAAGGATCACCACGAATCGGAAGATAAAGGTTGAGATTGTGGAGCAAATTGAGAAGCATACCGTTCTGTTGATTCACTAAATGTTTACCCGTTTTCGGCATTCAGAAGAAACCAGGGGCAAAGCTGGCACCAGCTTTATCGATGGACCTGTATGGAAAGGTTAATCTGAATGATGGCCAATTGTAATCGAGATCATCCGGCACTCTAAACAGAGCCATTCGTACAGAACGACCAGACTACACAGGAAACTGATTGAAGTTTTTCTCGTAGTCTCAGGATAGGACACAGAGTAAGGACACACACTCAGAAACCTATACTTAAACAATCGTGCCGTGCATCATTGTGAATTTGCGGCCTGTCCAGCTCATTAGGTGTAATTTGGGCTCACATCATCATGTCCCATCTATGGTATGACTGATACCGTGCAAGCTTTATGCCCCAGGAAATTGGCAAAGGAGAATAAAAGAAGTGTACAAGAAGAATAAAATCAAACAAGTAGTCATGATACGAGTATTTCGAGAAAGTTCCTGAGACAAGAACGCCTACTCAGGTTCACAATCTGACCAACTCGGTCAGGAAGGTTAGCGTGTTCTCCAATGCTCGCAGAAAAAATATTGAGCAGCAGCAGTAGATTTGTAAATGCATAAGACACATTTCCTAAAGCTGTCGACAAAACGAGCATCAGGTAATGTACACTTAGAATCGCGAAAGACTCACCACGGTTTGCTGTCAAAGCCTCGGTAACCTCATCTCACACTTCTGGATGATCTGCAAAGTCTGCGAACCTTGAAAAGAAGCCCGTAGGTCTGAGGTGGGATGAATGCACTTATTGTCAGTCAGAACTTTGCACGAGTTCGGTACAGTACTCCTTATCAGTATGAATGTTCGAGTGGGTTGCAATTTGGATTGGCCATGTAGAATCGCGACGCGTAACGACGCGCCGAGCTCCTACAGTAAGTAGATGCTGGCAGGGCGTGCGCCAGGCAGTAGAGAAAGATGGGATGATTTGCAAGGGTATTTCGTGTTGCAAAAGCTACCAGCTCTTTTGTACTGTTTCTTAATCTTGATGTTTCGGTAACGGTTGAGATGTTGTGGGTATTGGTGGTTTGCGATGGGAGCTGAAAGTTCCTGACCGAATTTGGAAACGCTTCAAGAGGTGCCGTCCGAGGTCCCAGTGCTCACCTTCTCCCAAGTCAACATCAACATCGAGCAATGAAGTTATACTCCACCTCTCAAACGTGTAAAAGCTAGTAAACAACGCGCCGCAATCCACACAATGTCCAACTCCCTTTCAGAATCGGGGCCTCTTAATCCTCCCTCTTACGATGAAATCAGCCCCTCCTCAACCCCTCCACCAGCGCAATCAACACCGCTCCACCTCTGTATTCTCTATGGTCTATCATTTTTGGTTTCCATAATTGGACTTGGATTCGCATTCTCGGGATGGTACATTGTTCGCACAGCTCCATTCGATAAATGGAGCAAAACTTCCGAGGTGGATAGTTATGAGAGGAACTTCTGGGGGATGATGAGCATATACAGCCTTGTAAGGAATTGCGGCTTTAACCCCATTCCAACTTTATATATCTTTAAAACCGTAGCTAATGATGTACTTCAGTTGAGTGTCAACATTCTTTGGACTGGAATGAACATATACTTCTTGCGCGAGGGGAAGGACAAACACAATGATATATCCGACCTGAACATGGGCTACGATTTCTTGATATGGGCAACGTTGATCGCATTTGGAGTACTGAATATGGTTACGGCCTTGTGGGATAGAAGATTGTGCGATGGGTGGGGCAATCAGGACGCAGATATGTACGACAAATGCGATATTGCGCAGTATAGGTTATTGGTTGTGGAGCTGGTGGCTGTCAATCTGGGATTGCTTGTTGCGTAAGGTTTTAACTACTCATGGGAAGAGCTGGACTAATCTCAACTAGGATCTTGCATTTCATACTTCTCATAGCACGTTGTTGCAGCCGGACGCAAGGAGAAGATGAAGCTTGGTCTGGGTGGTTAAGACTGAGGATACGAGAAGAAGAAAACATTTTGAGAGGTTTATTGGAGAGGCGACGCCTGCTAGAGGAAGAGGATGAACTACTTTCTGGCAACCCAATAACTTCCTTAGCTGGAGGCACGCGGCACTCGCAGGAGAGCGAGATCGAGGGTGATCTTATTGATGTGGAAGACGACACAAGACGCTAGGCATATTAGGGGCCTATAAAGGAACTCGGTCCATTTGGAGTATCCGAATTTGCCATGTTACCCAAGTAGGACTGATTTTGTAGGGTTGGAAGCAAGGACGGCTTTGAATCCATCTGAGGTGTCATCCGGTCAGAAATAATTCGTGCATGTATCATGATTCCTACACTTGCTAATTGCCAATATCTGTTAGTCATGGATCTATGCCAGAGTTACCTCAACACACCTCCAAAGTGACTTGACATAAAACGTCCAGTTCTTTGATCTTGTTGGATTGCAGAGCGAGACCGCATGCATCGGCAATACCCCTCACCACAACAGCAAGAAAACCAACAACGACAACCTACCACTAACAATCACTGTCGCTCTAGTTTCTTGATATAGATCACTCCAGCAATCTTCGAGGCCAAACTATTGATCAAAGAAGTTTCAATATTATCGTTCGAGGAGCTGATTAGATGAATGATATGCTCCCTCCGTGAGCAGATTTGCTGTTATGTTATCAAAATTTCGGTTCGAAAGCAATGGATGAGAGCGTGCGGATTTAAGTGAGGATTTCAAGGAAGGGTAAATCAAATCATTGGGGGTTATTTTCTTCTTCCTTATCTCTCTCCTTGGGTGATTGATGACTCCTGACATCGTCAGAGATGTTCAATGACTTGTCAATCTTGTCTTTATCGATATTAAATTATCCTATTGCGGTAGGGTAGTTCTTTTACTTATAGTCGTTCCACAGGTTTCTGCGAAGGCAGGCGTCTAAGCAAGTAAACCCTCACCACACGTCCTTCTTCACATTATCAAACTCTTCTCTCAACTTTTCAATCATCCTCTCCACTCATTATCAGTACGCCTCGCTTCTTCCGTCTGTCCGCTTCTCTCCAATTCCCTCACATATCCTTCCGGCCCTTTACTCAGTTCCAAATCCCATTCCCAATGTGCCACCACACTTTTCGTCTTTGGAAAACAAATTCAAACCCTTCCAACACTCGCCATTCGATTTCTCTCTCCTGCTTTAGAAACCACTTTCGCTCTTCGAAACTCACAAGTGCAGAGTTAAGATACTGTTCTTCATATAGTTCCAAATCATTTCGCAGACGCGCAAGAGAGGAATCATCACTCTTCGGCAGAGGTGGGGTCAAAAAGTGATCATTCTCTGAACAACATCTGTGGTGCGTTCGGATTGCATCTGATGGGATAGATCGAAGGGTGAGGATCTAAAAGATTAGCATAGTAGTCCCCATCATATCTGTAGAATCCTTGCTTCAAAATATCAGGTGGGTTGGTATCAGAGAACGACTCTGGTGGAGATGGTAAATCAGGTGATGGTGGCGGGGATATGTATGGTTCTTGTTCTTGTATTTGTTGTTGGTGTGGGAGGCTGAGACATCGAGCTGGGTGATCTGATGCGACGAATTTCCCTGTAGAAGCGGAAAGACAATCCTTGGAGAGACGTCTGCTTGGTAGACTTTGTACTTTCCGATTAGATTGTTTGAAGTCTGGGCTTGGTGCTCTTTCACTCGTCGGTGTTTCTACGCTTGGTGTTGCCATGAGATCTATCGTTCAACAGAAGTGAGAATGGTTTATGTGTGATCGGTGTTTTGTCGTTTTCTTGGAGGAGAGGGGGGAAAATGGATGCGAGGAGGAGTTTTATGCGCCCTCGATTAATTGCTCTCATGATCTTGTCAGAGAACGTGTTTGCGGTCTGGGTGAATTTGTGGTCGAATCTGACTCAATATCGGTCAATCATCTTGTTGTCAAATAAAAATCAAGATGTGAATATGATTATTCTTCTGTTAGGTAGTCGTGCGGTGAATACTTCAGGTTTGTGCAGATGTTCTAAAAAGTTGTGTGCACCCTGGGTATGTTTCAGATCGTCGAGTGAGTACAGTTGTAGACAATCCAATCAAAGAAGTTCAACTTAAGTATCAAGTTCGCACTGAAACCCAAGACCATCGTCATAGTATGTTTGCTTTCAAAAAGAACCCAAAACTCTGGTTGATTTACAAACGACCATTGACGTTTGGTGCAAAAGGTGGAGTGAGGAGACGGGGAAGACACAAAAGAACAAAACATCTCATGCTCCTTGAATTAGTTTTTGCCATTGAATGAGGTGATAACTCTCCGAACGCGAGGAGATGTGACGAAGCAAAAATGGACACCTGATATGAGCAAACGAGGGATTATTTGCGCTAAGTCGGTGACTTTGTGATGTGGCGACGGAGTTCAGGAAAGAAGAACTTCATAGTTTAATGCACCGAAAAGTACAGTACAAGAATGCAAAACTCATGATTTTAAAAAGAAAATCCTATAACTCTGAGCCGGGAACCTTTTCACAGTCCCAACAGATGGAAGGAACGACCAGTTGGATTCGAACCACAAAATCGCGAGCGGATCGACTGACCTCAACACCTCCGAATCATCAACATTCCATGAATCACCATTTGTTATAAATCCCAAAGTAGCATCACATTATCATTGCATTATTCGAAACCACAACTCTTGTTTCGAGCTCCCTCGTTTGATGAGCCTTTCCAGATGTGTCGAATTCGTATCAAGCATTTCGCCGTCACAGGCTGCAACCATTATGGTAAGCATTATCTGGTCCCCTCGCGAGCTTAAAAGATCACTAATAAATACAAATCAGAGCTCGGTCGTCAGTTTTGCGAGCTGGATAACTCTGTGATCTGCAACGATCAAGGCACCATGGATGCCCGTGCGGTCAAGACATTTTACCACCGAAAATGCGAAAATTGCAATGTCGAAGAGTGGAAGGCGCAGATGAAGATTTTATCAGAGAATGACCAATTCACAAGTCTTAACAGAATGAATGAGATATATAGAAGAGAAAAGATACTAGCACAGACGGACCACCTGGATGGATCCTCGCAGGAGAGGCAGGATGCCCATGATAAAGAAAGGAGAAAAATGAGAAAATGGAAGAGGAAAGTCAATGAGGTCAGCAAATATAAAGCTAGGAAAAACCAGACGTGGGATTGGGAAGATGCACAGAACGAAGATAGGGAGAAGCAAGACTTTGATGCGCTCTTCATGAGTGTCAAGCAGACGGAAGGTAAAGGTACAGAGGCTTACGCAGTTGACCTCCAAAACGATGACATCTCGGAAGAGAGAAATGCAGGGGCGGATAGTGAAAACTTCATGCCCGAAGAAGCTCATCCTACGCATCAAAAAGAGAGGAGTCACTTGCCAAATTCAATTTCATTTACTAGAGCTTTCCCTCTGAGACACGCTCCAATTCACACGGAGGTGGAAGATCATAAGGATGAACAGGGCCACTCAAACGAAAGGAACCAAGATGGAAAACGAAAAAGCGAGGGGGCTCCTGAGGGCAAAAGAAGTCCACCCAAAAGGTCAGTGGCAGCTTCACATAGTAGCAACACGAAACTAATTATTTCGTTTGTAAAAAACAAGACGACAGGCATTTGAGAGAGTTGAAGAATTACTACGTGCCAAAAAAGATAGAAGAATAGAGTAGCTTTGAGCCCATTTAGACGAGGAAAGGCTGATAGGGATACAGCAGTCACACAGACAATTACTAGGAAAATAAAGTTATCGCTGCACTCACGAAGTCGATCAACTTTTCACTTTCGAAAGCTTCCATTGCTGAACGTTCTAGCTTCAAATTCAATTCCAATCTACCTGGATTTTCTTGTGATGACTTACCTCTTCATGACAACATCGACCTGGTTTCCGACACCGCCAGACTAAAGAATAACAATTCTCTTTGAAACAACAAAAAAGCAACATGTGCTATCTTATCATTCGCGTCTGTACGTATTCACAGTCTGCTCTCTCCCTATTGTCAAATAACACTAGCAAACGAACAAATAACAACGACTGGACTAACGTTTCCACATCATCTTGCAGTCGACTGTGGACACCGCTACCTCAGCAGACCGGATTGCCCTACAGACAACCCTTTCTGCTGTGATGACTCTAAAGTCCGAAAGAAGGTAGGTCTTCTTCTCTCTTATTTGAAGGCCTGCGCTCTCCAAACTTGAGTTCAACTCACAGTGAACCAATAGTCTTACTGGTACGATTGCGACGCATGTATTGAGCGCGAGGAGCGAAAGATGGCAGCCATTCGGGTGCGACTTGCTGGTTATGGGATGGACAGCACTTGAAGAGATCGGTTTCGGATAGGATGTGCTTGCCTGGTATACGCTTGAGGTGAAAGTGAGATGGGAGAAAATGATTTGGTGAGTGTGCACTTGCTTTTCTTTCTTTCTTTTTTGGATTTCAGGGTGCTCTTGGAGGAGGTCCTTTGATTTACGATGGCTTCAAAAGTGAAGTTGAAATTTGTGCCCTCGCTTGACTTTCTCTGCTCGCCTTTTTTGAACTTTCGTGCTGACTTCAACCAGTAGAATCTTCAGAGCAGACATCCCTCCTATGAAGAACTCGAGACAACCTACTCTTTGCAGTTTGCCATCATTCAAATCCAAATGAAACCTTCTCTATCAATATATCACTTCTGCCCCAAGAGCATCCACACTCAAATGACGTAAATCGGAAGGAAATATGAATATCTGAAAAATCGTCAGTGAAAGCTGTTGTTCTTGATCTCGTGAACATTTTTGTGAAGTTCCAACCAAACCACTTCAGGTGCTCGCCTCTTTCTTCTCATCATCTTTATACATTCCCAAATACGTTGCCCTCAACCTCTGCACCAAATGCTCATCAGCAGTCAACTCCCCCTTCTTCACCTTACCCTCCCCTCTAACCCCAACCAACCCACTATCATCCAATTTCTCCCCTGCCAATCTCACCATCTCACTTGGCACAGGCTCTAACACCGTCGTTCCGACCGGATGACCGAAATAAGCAACGCTGTACCTATCTTCACCTGCCTCCTTGCCACCCTCGACAGCCTCGGGGAAAACCACGCGGTGAATCGTGCTTTTAAATAGGTTGTTAGTCCAGTGCGAGAGGAGATCGCCGATGTTGATGAGGATGGGTGGAGAGGGGTCGTTCTCGGTGGTGGGTGGTTGGACGGGGACAGGTGTCCATGTTGGTGTGTCGGTGGAGGTTGGTGGGAGGATTTCGAGACCGGGTTGGCCGGGGCGTTGGAAGAGGAGGGTTATGGAGCCGTAGTCCGAGTGGGCTCCTGCTCGGACTGTTGGTGTGGTGTCAATCATGAATAAAGTTATTCAGAAATCTGATTAGAGAATAACGTACTGTCAATCGTGGGGTTGAAATCTGGTGATGCCGTAATGGCTGGGTAATGAAGCATGCGGAGGGTGCAGCCGCTGGGACCACCATTGTCTAGATAGTAGGGAGTGGTCAGTAGAATTCAATGAGAAACAATTAAGGACCAAATTTAGTCACTTACGCCGAGAGGAGAAGAATTCTCGGCCTCCTTGAGCTGGATCAACCTTGTGAGAGATAGTGTTAGCTGCCTGAAGTTGGAAGAAAGCTGGGGCGGAAGAGAAATCCAAAGGAAGAGTGGGGGAAAGAGCCATAGATACCTTCAAACCGATGGCAAAAAGCGTGAGGATCTTGCAAACGAGATCATGGCAGTAAGTTGAGAATTGATCAAGTTCGCTTTCGTGAGGTTTTAGGATTGGTGGGAGGTCTTGCTGGGCTTTGCCGTTGACGAATTCGCCAAAGTTCATTGCTCTGTAGGAGTGATGAGTTTTTGGTTTCTAGATTTGTCTTCTCTGAGAATTGTTGGACGTACTCTTTGAAGTCTCCGACCTAGTGAAATTGTTAGTTTTGTGTGTGAAATGACTATGTCAATACTGGGGGAGATTTGGGGAAGTTGATAGGTACCCTTTGGTTCTTTGCATCTAGTGTTTCTGAGTGCATTCCAGACCAACCACGATTCTGGAGAAAGATTAGATATCATTACTTCCAGGTCTGAAAATCTCGGGAAATACATTTTCAAGAATTTTAAAGGGTGCTTTCTCTTCGGTGGGAGTTGCGAAGAACTTCTTGGACTGTATGTGAGGTTAGATTTAAACCTGATGCGAGGAGAGCGAGAACGAGGATTGTAAATTACCAGGCCAAAAAGATTGTCGATTGCTTCGACTGGGATATCTTTTCCCTCGTTCTTGATGTATACGAAGCCATATTTGGTTGCTGCATCTACAAGTTTGTCGGCGACTTCAGACTCTGGGAGAGAGCCGGAGATGTCGATGACGGGGAGCAAGTCTATTGAGCTGGTGGTGGTAGCCATGGCTGGAGCTAAATTCATAAGGGAACAAGGGCAAAAAATGGAGGAAAGAAGGAGAACAAGACAAATATCTCACAAACTAAAGTCTGCTTTTAGCTTCGATGGAGATGTCTCGGATATGACTTCAAGTGTACTCTTGAATTGTCATTCTCCGTTGTCACGGTGGATGCCATGATAAGAGTCGCCTCATTCCGACGGTCACATGATACACCGCCAAGTCGATGCTTAAGCTTCACTCTTAGTACACGCGCGTCAAGACTAGCGAGACTAGCCGCGCCCGCCTGGTTCCTGGACTCCGCTAGGAGCGCTAACGGCCCAGAGCGTGAACCCTGGAGGTGGTCGTAGAAGTTAAAGCTCATCCAGCCAATTCGACATTCCTGATCTAAAGCCCCCGATCGCTTTTACCTCTCCAACATCATATCTGGAATCTCGAATTTGATAATCTCTTCTTCCACCACCATCTCTACAGCTTCTCGATTGACTATTCACTCCCAAATATTTAGTCGCTGCATCAAGCCACACGCACTACTCATCTTCCTCCCCTCGATCCTTCCACCAGACGAACCCGACCACCATTTATAGAGTTGGAAAGAGCTCTCGATACCGGCCATCTTGGATACCACCTGGGAGCAAACCGAGATCTTTTGCAATCATGCCTCGTAAGTATTACATCTCTACATACCCCTCGACGTCCCAGGCGCAAAACAACACCTCCTACCTTCGACAACGACGACGAACAGCATCACCACCATGGATCAGCAATGGTCGCAATTCTTGCAGGACTCGCAGTACGCGCAATATTTGGCGTTTGCGGGCACCACAGCTGCGATCGCACTGAGGGATCCATACGCTTTTCGAATTCACCAGGACCCGATGCGCCGGGGCATGCCCTTCCCATCTGTTAATAATGCCTTCATGATGGAAGCCAATGGCGGCCCGGAGTATGCGTTTGTTGAAGATGATGCTTTGTCTGATTCCGAAATTACCAACCCCTGGGCTTCTCCCGAGGCAACAATGAGGCTGCCGGCTGCAAACTATAGTCCTATCGACCAAGTTATTGAAGAGCCTACTTCTAACCATTTCGCAGACCTCAATGGAGATGACACCATTAACGCGGATCTATAGTGAGTCTCTTATTTGCTCTTCGGTAAAATCATGCTGATCACTTCCTCTAGTACTATGCCATTTGCAGACCTGGAAAATGCATCTATTGGCGTCGAAGCAGTCTACTACCTCCAATGCCTGATCGACAACCCTCCTGCACATGAGCCCCTCCTTGCCGCTCTTGGTGGTGACCCAATTGCGCTGAAGAAGAATATTGAAGCTGAGCTGGATCAGTGGAAGAACAATGGCATAACTCCCGTGTTCGTTTTTGAGGGACAAGCAAGTGTGGGCAAGGCGGACGATGCTCTACGAAAGGCCAAGATTGGACTGGTACAGACACAAAAGGCATGGGAGCTTTACGCTGAAAACCAGCCCGAAGAGGCAGTAAAGAAGTTTGGAAAGTCTGGTGAGGATTTCATAGGCCTTCCTTGAGGGTTCGCTAACACCAACAGGTGTCGTTAGAGCTCAGGACTTGTGCCGGATACTGCAAGAAGTTTTGGCCGACCGAAAACTCGATTTCATCATTGCCCCTTTCAGCGCATGCGCACAAGTAAGTTCGTACCCCAGATTTTGGTTCTCTCCTAATTTCCCCAGCTTGCATATCTCGAAAGCCTCGACGAAGCGTACATCGACGGTATTATGGGCTCACAAGAACTTCTCCTTTACAACATTAACGATGCTGTCATTTGCCCACCTTCTGCAGCAGATTGGGAGAGTAAGACATTCTCCGGCATTGTTAAGTCAGAGATAATCAAGAAGCTCGGCGTTACACCAGACTTGTTCATCGACGCGCTGTTGATGGTTGGCACATCCTTCTTGCCATTCTTCCCTCCACTCCTCGACAACAGCTTAACACAAGAGAAGACTTTTAACATTACAAACGCAATTAACCAACTCAGAACCTCGGAAAAGTCGATTGCCAATGCATGTGCTGGCTTCAGCGACATTTTGGCGCGCACTGAACCCAAATGGCTCGACAAATTCCGTAAGGCCAAGATGGGCATCAAGCATTGTGTTACCGTTCAGCTGGATGGTACGGTTAGTATTCGTGACTACGAATACTTGACCACCGACAATGTCGAGTACCTCGGCTTGCAGCTCCCACCAGAGCTTTACCACTACTTCTCCAAGGGCATGATCGGTGCAAGAGTCATGAACTCATTTGTCTCGCTAGAATCTGTGGTTTTCCCTACCTTAGACGGTGTCATTTCTGACGAGTATAAACGCCTGGTCACTGTTTCCCTTCCTCCATTGAAAGAAGCCACTGCTTCTCTCATCTCGTCGAGGATTCATCGTGTATTCCAGTTCAAGGACATCCAGATGAGATTCTGGTTTGATGACAATCTACAGAGTAAATTGGTACCTCGTAATGTTGCAGCACAAACAAATCAACGAGCAGATTCTTGGGGAATCAGAGATGCTGGAATCAAGGCCCAGGAATCTGCACTTGGTGTTCCTGCTGGCAAGCTGACATTTGCCTTGTTGTCACTGCAGGATAAAGACTTTGCGACCAAGTCGATCTCCAAGGAGAAGATTACCAACTTAACCTCAAAATCAGAGGTAACCTCGAATGCTTTATGGAGACTTCTTCATCTACGTGGGTACACCAATGATCAGCATGAGCTCACCAGCTGGGGTAAGGCTCTAGCGATTGCACTGAAGTCAATCAGCCCGACTGTTAAGAAGTATAAGGATATCCATCATGCGGAAGAGGCAGTCTTCTTGGCGTTTGAACTCTTACACTTTGATAATCTCAACTCGCGCAATCGTCATCCGGAGCTGATTGGTGGACCTCTCCGTGGATCCGAGCCAGACAAGGAGAGTTGCATCCTCATCGGTAGAACTGCTTCTCTGCTCAAGCTTCGTCACAATCCTATCGGTTACACTGGACCACTCAGCAAGAACCTCCTCGCATTCCACTCAATCATCAAGGCAGTTCGTGAGACCGACCGAGATTTATTAGAAGCCATCACCGCATCAATGTTTTTGAATGGTCAAGTCAATCGCAATCGCGATGATTTTGGTGATATTGGCCGAAGGTATGTTTTCACAACCACTTTGCAAGAATCAACTAACACTTTTAGTCTTCCATTTGCGACCGATGTGGACATTGGCCTTGGTATTGCCGTCAAGACCTACCTCGACGATTTCCTACGCCTGGAGCTCAAGGGTGAAGCTCGAGAAGCTGAGAAGTTGACCTATGTCAGCAAGTATCTGCCTCACAGTGTTAACTTTGTCGAGGATCTCGAGGTGGCTTTCAATTTCTTTGATGCCATTTATGCTGGTGTATCGAGCCTTGGTAGCGAGATTAATGAGACAGACAAGAAGTCTTGGGAGAATGCCAAGGCCTATCTCGATCTGAGACGTTAGAGACCTGTTTCAAAAAGTTAACAAAAGTTGGGTTGGGCGGCATATATTCTTTTTGAGGTGGAGGGGCAACGACACAACATCTCTTTCGACTGGAACTCTTTATTGGCGGTATGGACATCTCTTGAGTACCGCTTGAGCGACGTGATACGTACTTTGGCGAAACGACTATGAGAAGAGCAAGCGCCTGTAGGGTGAAGGGGTGGTTAGTAAGATATATCGCGGGAGGGAAAGGAATCAATATATGTCGTCAACCCAAGATAGTGACCGTCTACCCGCACTTTTACTTTTTCAATGGACACGAGTATTCCTGTCCTGTAGGTAATGTTTAGAAATCATTAAATGCTATCTAGGTCACCCAGCTAATGTTACAGCTCACGCTAAATCTTTTTGTAAAACAATCTATGAAATATCAGGAGGAACTAACTACCCACCTTAGCTAATTTGAAAAACGAACATCCAGCTTTCGCTGCATTCTCAAAGACAACATATTCCGAGCACTCCATTCTCCACCACCAGTCTATCTTATCTGTCCAGAAAAAAATATAATGAAAAAGAGAGACGAAGAAAGGGAAGAGAAAAAGGAAAAGGTCATGCATGCCTTCCTTGCTTTTCCCATTATTCTACTGTTAGCCTCCCGTTGCTTCATAGGGAAAGGGAAATAAAAGAAGAGAAAACGCCATTCAACCCGCCAGACCCTCCACAGCTACCAAGTAACTACCTAGATAAACCCCCCATCGCTCATGTAATACAAAATCAAGAAATAAATCCGCCGCTACTTACTTTATTCGACGGCAAGCGAGCGAGCGAGCAGGCCCTTTGCATCCCGCAAAAATAAAAGAACAATTAATGACCTAACTCAGGAAAGAACTGCGCTATCTTCATCGGATCTCCATAAGCCCTCCTCTCAGGCGAAGCAGGTTCGTTGTCCGTGGCTGTTGCTTCTTGATGCAGCTGTTGGTTCTGGGTCTGGCTTTGGTTTTGGATCTGTGGTGGGAATGGTAGAGCCGAGGCGAGAGATGTTCGTTTCTTTTTTGTGTTACCGAGTTCTTGTGGTCGTGAGAGGTCTCGGGGTGAGGGGTTGGTGCCACCGATAATGGGGAGGTCGGAGAGAGTTCTTAGATCTGAGATTGCGAAACCACCACCTCCATTGCCGCTTGAGCTGGGGGCAGCATTAGAGTTGGCGTTACTACTCAGGGAACGTAGCGGGAGACGTTCACGTTCCTCGGCATTGCCGTTGCTTGTTTGAATAGAGGGTGTAAGTGTCGTAGTGCTACCAGCGAAACTGAGTTTCTTGTGCTCGTCGTTAGCGAGGGCTGCTGGTGTGATGGTGTTGCTGGTGCCTTTTTCATTGGTAATGAGACCTTGTTCCTGGACGAATTTGGAGGAGCGACGGTGGTAGGGGTTATGGTTGTAGTATTCATCGATGATGGGGTGGACCATGACCGTCTGTTTGTGGATTGTTAGGATCGAGTTGGTGGGGACTGTGACCCATGATTCTGTTTTGGTTTGTTAGTGATCTTTTCTTGTGTGGGTATGAAGGAGCGGGAAAGAAGGACTTACCTCGCTCAAATGTTAAAGGTTCGCTAGCTACCAAGACGATATCTGCTCCTTTATCTCGACGGTCCATTTGGTATTCTCCTTTTGCTGACTTGTCTTCCCATGTTGTACCGGACGAATAATACAAACTCGCTGCCTCGTCTGTTCGACTACCAACGTAACGCGTGCAAATCACACTGTGACCATCCGCCACGGCGAAATTGAGTAAACTCCTGGTATCGATATTCTCGGCCTCCACCAAACTCTGTGGAATCTCAGCAATGAAGTCATTAATCTGCTTGATCGTCTTGAGCATAGCATGGCGTAGAACACCGGGTCCGAAACCTTGAGGAGGTGGGGAGCTCGGATTATGACCCATGCGCTCCAAAGTGTCGAGGTACAGCGCAAACGCCCATTCGCTATCTGTACCACCATGAACTCCCAGGTACCATTTATCAGCCAACCTCTCTCCCAGTTTCCGCTTGATGTGTTTCCATCCTCCCAACCCACCGTTATGCATCCACATCAGACTGCCGTGGCAGAATGGGTGGCAGTTGTCATCGCTCAAGGAGCCCTCGGTCGTCGCGCGAACGTGCGCGAAGATAAGAGGAGATGCGGTCTTGGAGGCGATGCGTTGCAAATTGATGCAGTTCCAGGCTGGGATGATCGAGGTGAATATGCATGGTTCGGGACCAAGTTTAGGGTCGGTGTAGTATCCTATTCCAAAGCCATCGCCTGTAGAACTTGTTAGTTGGTGACTTGGTGGCTTATTTGCAGATGGGACTTTATCGGGACGAGTCATCACGAACCGTTGTGCGGCCTTCGCATGTCCAGCCGAAGCCGTGAGTCGAACGACTGTGTGAGGATGGAGTGGGATGGGTCGAGGATGAGTTTGGAGAGTAAGATCTCATCGGATCCTTTGTAGACCTGGGAGGTGTGAGCATTTGTTTGTGGCTTGTGGGACTTGGGTGGAACATACCAGGAAACGACACATGGTCGCGAAGGAATGTCTGTACTCGGTAATCTGCTCTGAATTCTACTGTAACCTGTGCAAAGATGGAACTTAGTCGTTAGAATCTTGTTGCACTCAAATTGACTGAGAATTGTTGTTCTTTTGTTGTTGTATATCAAGGAGGTGTCGAGTTGACTCTTGTCGAGATGTGTCCAGGGGCAAGGCTGAGAAATAATAAATAACCGTATGGCGCAATCCGAACGCCAAAGATGCACCGGGAAAAGGAATATTGAGGCATTAAGACCTGCAAAGTGGTTAAGAGATCTGCAATGCTACTTATGTTCAGATATCCAGAGGCATCAACTGCGTGATATCATCAGATATACGAAGTCAGCAATTAGTTGCTGGTCAGCGTCCTCTGTTCGGCGAATTCTCAAGGCTGCGAAAAGCACAACATCGTCACAGGTCCACCACTATGCCATCAGATCACGGCTGCCCGTAAGCGAATAAAAGTCAAAACAAAAATAGGTGCTTTGATATTGCCTAGTATTTGAGAACAGTATTCCCATGTCGTTTCAAAGAAATGCTGATTAGATCTATAGAGACTACGAGGTCTGTTTATAAATCATCTCGCGAATAGACAAGACGATGTAATGTCCAAGAAGGTGAGTTTGGTTGATCCTCGATTCTGACCAACTTGGCACTTCCCCCACCCGTACAAATTCATGCTCCATTCAATGCAGCAACCATGCAACTATCACAAGAGCTTCACAACACCCCATTTACATGAATACAATCTCTTGAAAACCTCGATTCCATTTAGATATCCCGCCATCATGAGTGGGCGGCTCCTGTGGGCCAGAGTCCAACCTCTGGCACGAAGAGGCATCACAGCGCGTCATTTCCATCACCCTCCCACCTCCTCGGCCGGTGGCCTCCTCAGATCGGATGCTGCAGTACGAGCTGCTCGGCGACGAATATGGCCTGCTGGAAATACTGCCTTCTCCAATGCGGTCATGGTGCGGAATGTTTCGTTTGTGCGCATGATACCTAATCTGCTGTTGAAGTTCGCGAGGATCCCGGCCTTGTTTGGAGGAGCTACGATTGCGGGTTTGGCTTATGTTCAGTATCAGGCGACTTGTATGTTTAAATTTAGGGTATAAAAAGATGAATGCTGACGTTCTACAGTGGCCGGAAACTATGCGATGGATATTTTTGGACAGGCAAAGGAAACAGTGACGGGATTCACTGGTGGCATCTTTGGTGGCGTAAAGGACATTGCACAGCAAACACAGAGAGGATGGGAGACCACGAAAGGGAATGCGGAATTACCAGAGTGGATGCAGAAGATCATGCGGATTCATGAAGATATTGGCACCAAAGGCGAGAGTGGCGAGGGGGGTGGTCCTGGAGGAGAACCGCCAAAGGAAAGTCGAGTAGGAGTGGGAGCCGCTGCGGTAGCAGGATCAGCAGCTGCGTATGGATATGATCAATCGACGGAGGAAGATCCAAGAACAGAGGGGGAGGCAGCGAGGGATGACCAGATGATGGTTTTGACGAAGAAGATGATTGAGATACGAAGTCTTCTACAGACTGTTGGACAATCGGATACCTTGACACTACCCTCAATTGTGGTTATTGGCTCTCAATCGTCCGGAAAGAGTTCGGTACTAGAATCGATTGTGGGACACGAATTCTTGCCAAAAGGATCGAATATGGTTACCAGACGACCAATCGAGTTGACCCTGGTCAATACTCCGGATTCACAAGCAGAGTATGGAGAGTTTCCAGCGCTTGGGCTCGGAAAGATTACGGACTTTTCCTCTATTCAAAGAACTTTGACGGAGCTCAATTTGGCAGTTCCAGACTCAGAATGTGTCTCTGATGACCCTATTCAACTTACCATTTCCTCACCTCATGTTCCGGACCTGTCTCTCATCGATTTACCAGGATACATCCAAGTCGTTGGACATGATCAACCCTTAGAGTTGAAACAGAAGATCGCTGATCTTTGCGACAAATACATCCAACCACCAAACGTCATTCTCGCTATCTCAGCAGCCGATGTTGATCTGGCAAACTCGACAGCTCTCCGAGCAAGTAGGAGAGTCGACCCACGTGGCGAGAGAACGATTGGGGTTGTCACCAAGATGGATCTTGTAGATGCAGAACGAGGAGCTGCCATTCTCAATGACCGAAAATACCCATTACGACTTGGATACGTTGGAGTTGTGTCACGAATTCCAACCCAGACCACCTCTCTCTTTAAAAAGGGCAGCGGCAATATCTCTGCTGCGATAACGAAAAATGAACATGCTTACTTCTCAGCACACCCTGCTGAATTTGGTCGCGATTCCAACGTGGCAGTTGGTACAACTACATTGCGCAAAAAGCTTATGCAAGTCTTAGAACAGACTATGGCAGGAAGTTTACAAACAGTCTCGGCAGCCATTGCCCAGGAGCTAGAAGAAGCAACATATGAGTTCAAAGTCCAATACAACGACCGACCTCTATCCGCCGAGTCCTACCTCGCCGAAAGCCTTGACGCTTTCAAGCATTCATTCAAAGAGTTCTCCGAATCATTTGGTCGACCACAAGTTCGGGAACTTCTCAAAGAAGAGCTAGACCAAAAGGTCCTTGATATTCTTGCTTCAAAATACTGGAACAAACCAATCACCTCCCTCTCCCCCGCTTTGCCAGAACCAGATTCTTTCTCAGACCTCCCAACATCTGATCCCGAATCACTGTATTGGCAACGTAAACTAGACGCCTCCACCTCCTCTCTGACTAAACTCGGCATTGGCCGTCTCGCCACTACCGTTGTAGCCGAAGCAATCCAATCACATGTCGAGCAACTCATCGCTCAAAGCACTTTCGCCAACCATCCTTTTGCGCGCCAAGCCATCACCGATGCATGCGAAGGAATTCTCAATGATAGATTCTACAGCACTTCCGACCAAGTTGAGAATTGCATTAAGCCATTTAAGTATGAGATTGATGTTGAGGATGGTGAGTGGACGAAAGGACGGACAAATGTAGCTGGTGTGTTGAAGCGAGAGCTGAGCGCTGTCGAAGAGGCAGTGAAGGAGGTGGAGAAGAGTGTTGGTGGAAAGAAAAAGTTAAAGGACGTGATGTTTTTTGTAGAGAAAGCGAGGAAAGGAGAGGTGGAAGTTGTAGGTGATGGTGCGAGTGGTGCTGGTGGGTTTAGTAGTGAGCTCTTACAGAAAGGTATTTCTCCTTCATTCAATCAACTATTCCCCCCGCTCCCCCCCCCTCCCCCCAAAAAACTGGCTAACCCCATTCTCAACAGGCAAAGAAGCTCTCTTCCTAACCACCCGCTCCACCCTCCTCAACCAACGTCTCACAGCCTTAAAATCCTCCTCATGCGCGCACGCGCACGCCCCACCCCACAAACCCTCCTCCAAATCAAAGCCCCCACAAAACCCGCAAATCATCTGTCCCGAAATCTTCCTCGACGTCGTCTCCACCAAACTCACCTCCACCGCAGTGCTCTTCCTTAACGTTGAACTCCTCTCTGAATTTTTTTATCAGTTCCCGCGAGAGCTGGATGTTAGATTGGGAAGGGGGTTGAGTAGGGATGAGGTCGAGAGGTTCGCACGGGAGGATGAGAGAGTGAGGAGACATTTAGATGTTATTAGAAGGAAGGAGGGGTTGGAGATGGTGCTGGGGAAGGTGAGGGGGTTGAGAGATTTAGAGGTTGAGGAGAGGGGGAGGAGGGGTAGTTCGAGTGGCGGGAGTGGTGTTGGGAAGAGGGAGGGGAGGGAGGGGGGAAGGAAATGGGGATTTTTTTAGATACCCAAGAAGAAGACGGTGGGAGAAATGAGGTGGGCTGGGGAGAATGTATAGGTACCTACACTGAAAGTAACGAAATGGGTTGTCATGAGCAAGCGGGCGTTTTACTTTATTTATTTTCCATTCTGCTGCCCTGCTAGGAAAGAGGTAGTCGCATATGGAGATGAATGGGTGGATGGGTGGACTGTCTGATATTTCTCTCTGTCTTTTTTTGCTCCGTCGTACAAACTTAACTTGTAGTAAATGTGCACGCACACTCCTCTTCTTTCAACTTAGATACGCCTTTATGAAAGTCTTACAATCAACCCCCTTCTTCTGATTAGATGACGGGATGTCTGCAATCATCATGCGACTCGTACATTCTCAATTGCTATATGCAGCTATAACCACACTCCCCAACATTGAAAAAAAAAAAACATTTCCATAAATTGATATACCCTCTTAAATCCAAACTCCTGTCCTCACATATCCTCCAAACCCATGTTTAAACTGTCGTGCGTATATGTTATATACAAAGAATTGAAAAAAAAAATCCAAAGAAATCACCAGAAAATCCACCACTATCTAAGATTTTAAACATATATCTCAGGACCTCCTTCCCTCAACAGTCAACTGCACCGTAGTCTCCCACTTCACGTCACCCCTACCCTTACCATACCCACCACCAAGTCCATTCCTCACCAGCACCTGAATCCGCTCTCTCAACCTCCCCAACCCCTCCTCTCCTTTCACGCGTAACTTCAAATTCGCCATGCACAACCCGTAATGAACCTGCCAGAACCTCGCCTCCTCGATTCCAACCACCGATGCTTCGGATGAAATGGCTTGTACAACATCTGAAACGGAGGAGTTGGAGATACTGGTTGAACCGGAGTAGGACATCAACAGCATGAGACCTTGAGCGATAGCAAGACGGATACCGAGGGCAAACATGCAGATAGCGATGACGGCACAGAGGATACGGTCGAAGTAGATGAATGTTATCTCAGAGGAAATGTGGGGCAGGATGAAGATTGTTAGACTCGTGGAAAGAGTCAAGAAATGAGATGGATTAGAGAGGATGGAGGGAAGGGCGGAGATGTAGGTGAAGCGCATGGCTTTGCCGATTCTGGCGTGGTTTTTGAGACCGAGTCCCGAGATCAAGGTGCCGGCTATGGAGGCGAGAGCGGCAAAGTCGATTTTTATCGGGGACATGTCGTGGTCATGATCGGCGTGGGTGTGAGGGTGGTGAGGCGTGTGCGAGCCGACGGATTCGAGGATGTGTTTGAGGTTGTGGGAGATGAGGTCGAAGCCCATGAAGAGAAGGAAGACGGACATGGCGAAACCGGCTAGAACTTCTGCGCGCTCGAGACCGAAAGGATGGCGGATTGAGGAGCGCTTCCATACGTCGAAGTTGTGGAATACGTCAACTACTACGCAGATCGTGGCGGATATGGCGTCGAAGAATATTAGGTGGGAGAGAGCTGTCATGGCTAGTGAGCCAGAGGCGGAGTAGAGCACATAGGCTGCTATCAGCGCGTGGCAGGCACACCAAGCTATCCTCCGCGTCTGATCTGTTGACATTGACGCCCATGCTTCTTTGAATGTAGGGATTGGGAGGGAGGCGGGGAGGGCGAGCGGTGCGCGAGGAGGAGGTTCGAGGAAGATCTGGTGTTGTGTGGAAACAGAACTGTGTTTATATCTGTGGCCTCTTCGCTGACCGATGTTCTGCCTTTTGTTAGTCTGTGATTTTGATGGATCTGCTTGATTGTGATGATCCGTGATCTGATTTGCGCTGGGGGTAATGGAGAGTTGTGTAGCATACTGATTTCGCAATGACGGATGATTCCTTTATTGTTTGCGTCTGGAAGTTAAAAGGATTGCGTGCCCCGACTGGAGGGGCTCCCATGGTGTCATCTGAATTCATGAGGGGAGAGACTCCAGCAGACGAAGAGGGGAGGCCGGCGGACGAGAGGCCGGCAGAGGACGGCATTGGAGAGGTCATGGAGCCAAATCGAGGAGAGAAGGTCTCTGAGTTGGGCGAGAGAGCGCTGCGATCAAAAGAGAGCTGTGGAGGCGGCGCAGCGCGAGATCGGTTGTCGATTCCCAATCCAGGCCCTGGTGCCCCATACTTGGGTTCGCCTTCAGGGGTCGGAGATGGTGGGGTCGGCGTACGAGGGGGTGCTGGAATGGGCAGGTTAGAAGCCATGGTCGCGAGTTGGCGATCAACTAAACCCGTGGTATAGTATCATGAAAGGTATTGTGTTTTACAGCTTTTGACGAAGGTTGTGGTGACCAGTGCTATTGATGTGCGGGCTCGATTGGTGCGGATGGCGACGGCGACCTTGTTGGTCTGATGTTGATGTTGTCCTTCTCCTGTAACGGGAAGGTGCATTAGCACATCGCGAGGACGGCGGCGGCCAGCACTAGGCGAGATTACCCTGGAAACCTTAATCCGACCACCTCCCAGGTCAAGGTACAGGAGAGCGAGCGAGAAAGTCCACACTTTGATGCTCCCTACCACTCCACAGCATCTCACACGATTCCCTCTTCATCCTTCATCATCATCCCCCGCCGTCTTCATCACGGCAATATCACCAACTCTTGTTTATTCTCTACAGAGTTTCTTGGTCTTCTTCACCTCAGTCTTCTTCTTGGAAAATTCCATCAACACCGCTGTCAAATTGAAAAGGGGCCACTCATAGCTTCTGCTCTCCAAGCCAGCCTCTGCTTTGTACGACCGCCAAGACAACAACGCTATATTACTCTCGGCAGCACTCACTCAGTAGTCTCCTCTGGATGAGTGGTTCTCACCTCAAGTTTTTCCAGGAGGAGTTCACTTTAGAAAGACCTTGTTCTGGTAACCATAGCAGGGAGCTCAGGCAGTCGCTCCTGCTTTTTGAGGCTACCTGTCAAGACTTCATCTCGCTTCAGTCCTCAATACTAGGTATATTATACTCCATCTGGCTCACGACTACTCTCACGACTACTCTCTACCAACCAACACGGAAACTTTTCTACTAAAAATTTGCCAAAAACGAACTGTGCTCAGACACCTCTGCTTGGCTGCCCGAGGTAAATTTTCAATGTATCCATGCCTGCAATATATCTATTTCCCTTCTTCCTAGTATATAGCTGACATTGCTTCAGAACAACTTCATAAGATCGCATCTGTCCACGCCTTATAGTGATGAGATTTCGTTCATAACACGGAAAATTTTCGTCCCCCCATGGAAAACTATCCACCCGCCGTTCAGGATGGTGGGGAGTATTCTCAGAGCAATGAAGAGCCTCGCTCTCCTACCAAAGACTCCCCTCTTGGTCATAGGCGAAGCTTGTCTGGAAGTATCATGTCCAAGCTATCATTCTTGAGGTCAGGTCCTGACGATCACTCCCAAAGACATGAGAATTCCGATTACGCCCTTGGTGACAGTCCCGTTTCGCCCAAAAAGGCTGGACGGGCAATGGCTGTGGCTGTTCAGCAACAAAAGACAAGGAGGAGAAAGGGCTCTTTGCGAAAGGCTGCACTTCTTGGAAGAGGCGCTCAAAGAGAGAGGAAAGAGATCACGGCATTTCAGCTAGACACTGAAAACAGTGGCCTTGGGTATGGTGGTGACTTCAGCCTCTCTTCACCTGAAGACACTCATCAGCAGGGAGAATTTGGTTTAGGTATCAGCGATACGACTCCTCGCCCTTCAATGGAAGGTTATGCTAGCAGAAGTAACAATACGTTATTGACGCCCATCACTACTCTCCCAATGGGCCATGAAGATCTTGTCACCTCGCCCACCTTTACCACTAGTCCAACTCTCACGTACACGTCTACTACAGACGACGACGATGTATTGAGTATTCCTCATCATAGCCTCCCACCAGCTCGTGTTGGTAACTCATCGGGATCCGACTCTTATTTTCCTCCTGGTGTTGGGTCACTTGCTCGTCGTCGGTCCGCCAAGCGTGCAAAATCTCCTTTGTCTATCGCAGGACTATCTACCAGCCCTCTGCCAGTGCCTGATGCGGAGTGGGACTACTCAGAGACGGAGTGGTGGGGATGGATCATCCTAATCGTGACGTGGGTAGTCTTTGTAATTGGGATGGGATCTTGTCTGGGAGTTTGGAGCTGGGCTTGGGATGTGGGAGAGACTCCATACGCACCTCCTGAGCTGGAGAATGACGATACTCTGCCTATTGTTGGGTACTATCCTGCGCTAATCATTCTCACAACAATCATGGCCTGGGTGTGGGTTGTAGTCGCATGGGTTGGCATGAAATATTTCAGACATGCTAAGATCAGTGGGGATTGATATGTCTTCTTGCCAGCACAGAGATTGACGCTAAGATGCATTTGGAGACATATTCATTCTGCGTCGAACATCAGCCAACGAAAGGGTGTTGCTTGTCCCTCTCCCAAAAACTCGGATCAACCAGTCATGAGTCAATCTAATGAGGCTCTGCCCTTCACTTCAAGTTACAGTCGCGCCTATCCGCATTTCGCGTCTCGATTTGGCTAGCCGGGAGGTTTGATGTCTAAATCTGGACGCGCCTGCTTTGTCTATATATATTGATCTTTTGACAGTAGCTTGAAGAAGCTTTTCTCGATCTAAGACAACCTCTTCCAACTACACTTGCTCTTTATCGCACTCCTTCCAGTCACAGTTCTTCCAGCTGCACTCTTTCATACAATCAAGTTGCAATACAATCAAACGACTTCCTGCAAATCTATTAGGCAAAACAACATGAAGGGACGCCCTTAGATCAAGAACATCGAGCTTCACATCTGTCCCCAGGAACATGCCATTGAATACTACCTCAAATATTTGCAACAGTGCCCATGCCTCGAGGAGCTCCTTTTGATCGTTGGCAATCACCCGTGCCGAAAAGACCATCCTGATCCAGAAACGTCCCGGCACGCCATTAGCTGCGTTGATCCTAAACACTAGGTCGAACTCGAAGAAGCCAGGGTGGAAAACATCACTATCCTCGCCAGACATTTCTGCCGCAAATTGGAGCCCTTCGTTCATCGTCGCAAGATTAGGGAAGGTGTCTGAGATGACGATTGAGCTTATGTAATACGACAATTGTGGGAATCTTGACAGGATTGAGTATCATTGGGGTACTCATGAGCCTTGGATGGATGATAATTGGTCTCTTGAGAAGTGGAATTACTAAGCGTTTATTTTCTGACATATCATGGAATGGATATGAGGAGGAGGAGGTGGTGGATGTATCATAGGAGAAAAGACGATGGAGGTGATGGAAATAAGAAGTGAGACGTCCTTGATCTCACTTTCTTGAATCAGGGAGAGTGATCAGTGAGCGACTTCAAATGGTTTGTTTGGTTCTTAAGTAGTAGAGCATAAATAATCAATAATGAGATTCCGTGGCGTTTGTGTGAGAAGTGTGCTTTTGTTGTGACTAATCAAGCAGTCAGCGCGCGCAGTGCTCTGGGGCTTGTTTGGGAGGAAGAAGGAAAGATGATTATCCCATTGACCTCCCATTCGATACGAAACTCACTCGACAATATTTAGGCTCGGTTTCAGGAAGATTTTGGATTTTTGAAAACATGTAGATTATGGTTGTGCTGAAACGATTGTAGTGTGTGGTGATGAGAAGGTGAGAGGGAGCTGTTGGTTCTGGCTTAGCTTCGCGGAGGTGTATCGTAATTGCCATGTGCGTGGACATGGCGCGGGCCGGCGAGCATGTATGCCCCTCCCAACGGTCACCAATAATCCAGTCGCTTCGAAGATAAGAATTATGAATCAAACCAAAGAACAGGCCCGAAATAATGGGTTGGTATTGTGGATTTGTGATGTATGGAAAATGACCGATGTTAGATACTGGATCCTGGGCCCGAATGGTTTGGACGATGACACAACAATCCAGTTCGCACATGCAATATCTCAAAGAAAAGCTCCATGTTTTCTGGATGATTTTGAAATTGACGTGGTCCTAAGTAGTTTTGCGTAGGTACGCTTGCTGGAAGTAATAGCTCGACATAAATAAGACACACAGTCCGGAAAGCGGTTTGTCAGATCGGAACAATACACCAGTCGAAATTTAGAGTTATTTTAAGCACTTATTGCAGCAATTAGTTGATGTGTAGGATTCTCGGTCCTAATGTGAAAAGGACGATGATATTTGGTAGGGAATACGTGTCAAATCAATGTTTGTTTACTTTCACGATGGGACAACGGTGATAAGCGAGCCTGGAGAACGGAACATTGGTTTGCCACTAATCAGCCGGCGATTTTGCGACAAAAATTACACCATGAGATCCGCACCCGATTTAAATGATCCATTCAGTTTTTCAACAACAAATTTTGTTCTTCAATAAAATCCAGAACGAAGTAACTCACAAAGTGGCGGGCACGATCACGTGCGTTTTGGACTCGTCTTGGCAGGCGGCCGCTAGCGCAGCCTTTCCATCAAAAAAGTTCTTGCAGCTCTGCCGACTGGCGATTTTATTTTCGAACCAAACCCTCTCTCTTGCGCATTCGTCCACCGCGAGATACGATAGAACAATCCGCAGAAATGGTCAACAAAAGTAAATTGAAGATGGCGCTTGCCGCGGAGAAGCAAACCGACTTTGGAAAATTACATTTGAAAAAGAAGGAGAAGTTTGCGAAGAAGAAGAATAAGGCTAAGACTGGCGGGGTGGTGGATGGAGCTGCTGCTGCTGTTGGTGGTGAGAAGAAGGGGAAGGGGAAGGGAAAGAAGGGCGAGGAGGAATGGGAGAGTGTTGATGAGGATGAGGGGAGTGGAAGTGAAGATAGTGGTGCAGCTTTGGAGGAGGAATTGAGTGAAGATGAGGAAGATGGTGCTCCTGCACCTGTAAGTACATACCATACTCCCCCAACCCTTCCAGCTCAAGAATTTCAGCAATTAACAAACCCACCCACAGATTGACTTCGCCGCCCTCGACGAATCCGACAGCGACTCTTCCGCCGGCGAAAATGACCAAGAAAACTCCGACTCCGAAGATGACGATGAGGAAGACATCCCAATGTCCGAGCTGGAAGACCTCTCGGACAACGAAAAAGAAGACATAATCCCTCACCAACGCCTCACAATCAACAACACCGTCGCTCTCACCGCAGCACTAAAACGCATCGCCCTCCCCATCCACAAACTCCCCTTCTCAGAGCACCAATCCATCACCACCACTGCCCCCGTCGAAATTGCTGACGTCTCGGACGATTTAACCCGTGAATTGGCATTTTACTCTCAATCCCTCGCGTGCGCCATCTCGGGCCGCGCGCAGCTAAAGGCGGAAGGCGTGCCGTTCACTCGTCCGAATGATTATTTCGCTGAGATGGTCAAGGCGGATGAGCACATGGCGAAGATTAAAGGAAGACTGATCGAGGCGGCGGCAACGAAGAAGGCGAGCGCTGAGGCGAGGAAGCAGAGGGATTTGAAGAAGTTCGGAAAACAAGTGCAGGTGGCCAAGTTGCAGGAGAGGCAGAAGGAGAAGACGGCTACGTTGGAGAAGATTAAGGTTTTGAAGAGAAGTGCGTCCTTTCCCCCCCATTTGCCCCTCCATAATTGTTTTTCTGTCTTTTCCATCTTTCCTTTGCTTCAAAAGATAAACACGTTCTAACCTAATTCTCAAACAAACAGAACGTCAAGGTGCAGACAACACCGAAACGCAAGAAGCCGACCTCTTCGACGTCGCCCTGGAAGAAGAAACTTCCAAAGACCGCTCATCTCGCGTCGGACCAAACAAGCGCGCAAAGAAGGATGCAAAGTACGGCCACGGAGGCAAGAAGAGATTTAGTAAGAGTGGTGATGCTATGAGTAGTGGTGATTTGAGTGGATTCTCTTCGAAGAGGATGAAATCTGGCGGGGGTGGTGCGGGTGCGGCGAAGAAGCGACCTGGGAAGGCGAGGAGGGCGGGGAAGAAGTGAGTGGGTTTAGGTGAATGAAGTAGTTGGTATATGAATTAGACGAGGATGAGGCGGAAAGATGCTATGAGGTGTGAAATGAGGAAAAAGAATGTGGGTGTGGGTGTGGGAGGGAAGGCGTAAGGCGTCTAATCTTCTCTTCCTTCAAGATCTTGGGAAGGCAAATGAAATTCCTTTATGATTCTAGGTACTCATTGTATGTATGTATATATGTACATCGAAAATCGATAGTATTATTGAAAAGATCAAAGTGATTTGGTCATCGAAGTGAGGTAAATAGAAAGTCCTTGATTCAAGTGAATTCATCTATTCTGTTCTTCTCTCCGCCACACCTTTGCCCTCCACTTACTGATATCTGAGAGGGGGACGTGATAGATGACATTTCATGATTTGATACCAAGGTGAATCAACCCAACCAACCAAACAAACTAACCAACTAACCTCCCAAGACAGCGAGTGCACTTTTGACGATTTTCGAATTTTGTGTATAGGTATGATGGATATATTTTGATATTTTGATCTTGATATCCATACATGTGCGTTCTCCCCCATTGCCCAACAAGTGACAACAATAGTTTATTATGATGGGTAGGGGGTATCTATAACCAGCTATAGCCTTACATACGAAACAAAACAAAAACACAACATATTGCACACTCCTCTCTCTCTCTCGTTCCCGAAAGTCTCCTTCAACACAGCCTAAACACAACACCGCCCTGGTGCTCAGCAATCTTTTTTCCTCTGCTCATAGTTTGTATCAACAAGTACAAACAGCCGCACATATATGATAAACAAACCGAAACCAAAAACAAAACCCATCAAAAACATATGCATGCATGCATGTATGTATGTATGTGTGTGTGTGCGTGCGTGTAAATGTTATGACAAAGGCCAAGTCTCTCTCCTTCCTTACTTCCTTCCGTATCTAGAGGAGTGGAAATTACCAAAAATATTTCAATATGCATGTCCAAAAAGTCAAAAAGGGGTATATACAAGCAGCAACAAAAAAGACAATCAGACAAGCACAGCTCAAGATCCCACGCTTTTAGCCCCATACCATACCTTCGTACCATATTCCACGTCATACCCTCGATAGCCTATATGTTCCAATAAAACCACAATATTGACAAAAGAGCACATCCCCCAAAAACAAAAATGAAGAAAAGTCCAAATATGCATGATAAGATGCAATCAATCTGCCTCATTCTCCCAGAGAAGTCCAATAACAAGTTGAAACAAAGGGAACGGTCATCTTCCCAAACTCAATCCCCTCTCCTGCAAACTCTTTGGTTCAAGCACAGCCCCGGCGTGCTCAAGATGTGAGATGACCTCCTTGACGAGATGGACCAAGACGACATCACCGTGCTTCATTGCATCGGTGTGGGCGTTGAACGCGGCTTGAAGAACACTCGTTCCGTCATCTATTTCATGTAACGTTAGTTTAACCTTTCTTCTTGATCCTTTGCCCTTATGACCATGGGAAGTCCAAGGGCTGCGTTTTTGGGGAGGAAAACGTACCAGATCTTGCATTGACACAGCCCCCCGCCTCTACCAAACTCCTCACGGAATCTGGTCGCCCCCTCACTGCAGCAGCATGCAAAGCCGTAGCTCCCTCACGATCCTTCATGTTAACATTTACACTGTTCAGCACCCTCGCTCTTGAATCCTTCCACAATATCGTATCTAGGTATTTACACAATGTTGCGCCCGTCTCGGCATCTTCCCATGGTCGTTCGCAGATGAATGCTTTGAGGGGGAAGTTGCCGCGGCGGTTGTGTAGGTTGAGATCAACGTTGAGCAGGATGAAGTGGTTGAGATTAGTGAAGATTTGGCTTCCTTGTCTAGGGTGGTGAGGTGTGGTGGGATCTTTGGACATGACATGTTCGAGGTTTAGGAGGGTGTCGTTGCTAGACTTGAGACGGGACAAGGCATGGAGAACGTTATCATTTGAGGTGGGATCAACATATGTTGGCTGGCGACGCGCCTCGAGAAGAATATTCTGCGCTTTGATTTGTTTGACTTGCTGTGCGTGGAAATCAGCCGTAAGTAAGTCATCACAAGTCATGCCGTCTTGAACAGTGCTGAAATTCTCGTTCGATGACCGAGACGGGCGACGGTGATCTGTTTCGATGACTTGACCATGGCAGTCGTAAGTTAGCGGGATGACATCTTCAGCTGTCCGACCGAATCGGTCACGAACTGTCGGTAAATAACCAGCATTGATGAACATCCTAAAGTAAGTATTAGCTTCATGAACATAGGGGAACTCATACACGTTAAAAGGTGTTACCCACTCAAAAATCCGAGACCTAAGCTCTGGTTCAGAAATCTTGGAATACAATGCATGAAGGATGGATTGACCATCGTTGTCCCTCCAATTCTGGATCCTGCTTGAATCGAGAAGATTCAAGAGGTTGATAAGATCGTCGCTTTTTAAGCAATCAGAATTTGGTTCGAGTGTAAACGGCTGTAACGGGCGAAGACAGTAAATGAATAGCTCGCCGGATGTATTGGCAGCGTATGGGTTCACGCCACAGTCAATGAGAGCTTTGAGGTGGCGGAAGCTAGCGCCGCCGGCTGCTGCGTAATGAAGAGCAGTATTTCCTGCGGCGTCAACCGCATCGAAACTGTACACTCCTTGGAGTCGAAGTTCGCTTAGGAAGACTTCAAGCTTGAGATATCTTGCCGACCATCCAAGGTTGTGGATCGACTTTATTCGGATTAGCATGTGACTTTCTACACTAAATCTTTGTGCTTAGGTGGAGACATACCGAATAGCGACACTGCGAACAAGTTTCAATGTCTAAGAATTCGGCTTTTCCTTTAGGCTCATGGAGACGTGAACACGCTACTCGATAGAGTCCGTTAAATTCCCTCAACGACTGCGAATTGATCTTTCGAACGTCGTCGAGAGTAAGACACGATCCAAATCCACTTCCATATCCCGAGTCTTGTGTATTATTTGTATACTGCGAGGCAGCATACTTTTTCCCACTTGACCCACTCCGGATTGAATGACCAGACTTAGTCCTGAACAAAGACCGAAGCTTGTTCCTCGTGCCAGCTGTGTTGGAATTCGACATGAAATTCTGGAATGGCATTTTCAGATCAATGGAGCCACTTCTGAAAGATCCACTTCTTCTTGGTTGTGTATTGGCAAGCTCCTCACGGAATGATGGCACTTCATGATCGAGCTCCATGTCTGATCCGTTGAAATGGTTCAAAAGGCCGGATCCAAATGGCGATGCATTATTCCAGGTCATCTCGGAACTCTTGGGATGTAAGAAGGTATCATCGGTTCCTGGCAAAGAAACATGGGTCCCAGTATCTATTCCAAAATATTCGGCCCCATTCAACTCCATAGCAGCGCTATCAAAGTCGAAGGTGCTCTCAAAACTGGTGGTAGACTTTCCAAGGTGACTATTGGATTGTAGCCATGATGCCGTCTCGGGCCCTGCACCTGGCTCGATTGTATGATTCACCGTTGAGTGGTCGACATGTTGGTCATGGCCTGGGCCTAAGTGCGATCTGAAGTCCATATACGCATCAAGCTCGGTATGTTCGAGGGCTGGAGCAGTGACTGGGCTCTTCAGAGTCTGACCCCATTGTTCAGTTGGCTCGATCAACATATCATCCTCCGGTAGTGGACATAGTCCCGTCTGCATTTGCTCATTTGTGTAGAAATTGGGGGATTGGACGTGGCTAATGGGTGTGAATATGCCCTCACTCCCAGACGTAGTGTTCGTAGGAGATCTGGCGTCAAGAAGTTTACTTCGTCCAACGGGATCTGTTGGGTATCCCATCGCCTTGAACTTCGCATAGACCGACCGCTGACTAGAACATGATTAGCCTAACATATAACAGTCGCAATACACGGAATCACCTACCATGGTTCGAATCCCTCGCACTGAATAGCCTTGTAGATATCGGGAATTGACATTTGCATGTTGTATAGCTCGATCATCTTAGGCGTATGGGACGGCCAGTCCCACTTGGGTGCTCGGGAAGTCATTGTTGCGGACTGTTGCATAAAGGACGTCGAGGGCGTAACAGGTGGAACAATTGACTCGAGTTGGGATCAGGCTGCAGCTGTGTTGGAGCGAGAGCGGGGTGTTGTAGATGCGATGCTGTATGTATTGATGTTGGTCGCAAGATGACGCTCCACTTCCGTATATACTGTTTTGGCGGGGATCTTCCAGGGAGGGTTTGAAGGAAGGAGTATGAAAATCCTGGAGTAATAAAAGAAAGAAGAAAGTTGCGCCTTCAGGATGAGGGCGAGACGTAAGGAAACCAGTGGGGGAAGGTCTGGGGCCGTGCTGGCTGGCTGCTGACACCACTTGCCCGACGCCCTGCGGCTTCCACAGCCTTTCTAGAAGGACGGCTTCGGTGAGGACAGCGTCGACGGGGAGTTGCACAGATGAGACAAGCAAAAGGAAGGATGGATTTGTTCGTGAACCCTCGAATTGACGAATTGTGAATGTCTGGGATTTTGAGTTCTTTTTAGAGATACGAACGAGCGATCACTTGTTTGTCCTGTTATCCTTGGGCTGCCCCATCTGAACCCTATGCAATGCCTATTATTGTCTCGAATCCCCTCGCAACAGAAGCAGCCGGTACGAGTGATACCGTCCAAGCAGGAAACCCTCGACTCGAACTCATCCTCGACTTCGAGTCTGTTGTCTTGTGGACAGGAGGCTGATTGGGCGAAGGCAGTTGCAAGCTTGCATCGCCACCTGCACTGGCGGGCAGGGGACTGACCGACTGATGACTTGGTCCTTTTCTTTTGAAGTATTTCGAGTGTCCGGGTATAGAGAACGGAAACCCCGTGAGAGGAGAGATGACGGGCAACTGTCGAAGTTGGAATAGAAATTCCGCAGATTTCGATTTGATATTTGGGGAAGAGGAGGTAGATGGGATTTCTATTTTGGGAGCGCAGAAGTCACGTGACTCTATCGAGGAAGTGGCAGCATGTGATTTGACTTGGCAGGCTAGAAACCGGCCGTGGCAGTCGGAGCACATTCCTCCAGAGGGATACGGTACTTTTCATCTAATCCTTCAAAAGCCTAAGGTGATACAAGAAAATTGCACTCGTTCGCCATGAAGGTGAAATTATATAATGATCAAGCGTTTGCCTTCCCATTGCTCAAAATGCCATGCCGTTGTCCCACGTACGTATACTTTTTGGATAGTCCAGTAGAGATTCAATCCTCTCTGTGACACATTGGGGAGAAAAGAAGCCCACCATGTACTTACGATGAACCAACCAATTCTGTTGTTAAAAGATTCCCTTTCTCCTAGACACGTGCTTATCCGTCCTCGAGGCGACAGTTTGTGTGACCATTGGTTGCCAAGACCCAAGTGTGTCTCCTGCTCTTCTAGCAGCAAGTCGAATCAATTGGAAAGCCAATGCCATTCAAAAAGACGAAGGTCCTTTGTTGACCTTGGGGAAAAACACGAAAAAAACAAAAGAAAAGAAAGACAGGAAAGGATTGCAGGCGCTGGCCAATCCGAGATTCCCTGGCGCCCAGCATGCCCATTTCAATGTTCAATGCTGGGAGAGTTGATGAATAGAAAGACTAGCGAGATTCAAGACAGCGCGTGTAGATGGCGACAAGCTTCAAAAGCAGCGTCAGTTGCCTTGAATATATGCTTACCGCTGAGCTGGGAGCAGGAAGCAAGTAATTATCCTCGCCAGCCGGCCACTTGGTCTAAAAGGGGTCGCTCTCCACCTTCTGGCATCTGCAATGCAAAAGCAACGGGCAAAGGAGGCAGAACAAGCAAGCAATCAAGCAAACCATCCACTCCACACCACCTACGGCAAGCAGCCCTATGCGTCTGCGATCCGTTCCACCGTCCTCCCAAGCGAACACCAAAGTCCAGCCCAGCAAAAGGAAAACCCACCACACAAACATAGAGCCATGCAAGGGCAGGGTTTGGATAGTTCATCCCTTCACGGCGCATGTTTGACGATGCCAATTAGGTTTGCAGTACTGGATGGAAAAGAGAGGATCCCTGAATGTCGCGTCTGTGGAAAGTAAGTGGGGGAGACAAATAGTGAGATGAGCCAATCCGCGTGGACAATTTAGCAGATAAGCGCTGTGGACCATCCCTGATTCCCTGGTCGCTTGAGATGGACAGACTAGACGCTGGAATGTGTGGTTGCTGGAGGTTGTCGGTGCCGGGCGTAGCGATTGGGTGGGAGAGCGCTTATGTCTGGAGCGTGAGTGGGAGAATGCAAGTGATGGTGTGATGTGTTCTGGCTGGCTCCCCATTCTTGGGAGGGTTGGAGGCACGGGCATGCAGAAGGTGTGATGAATCTGGACGAAGAAAAGCAGCATCGTGAAGTTGAAGAAGAGGACAGGGGAAGGGGGAGGGGAAGGGAGGAGTGGCAGTCTGTGCTGTAGGTTGGAGAGCGAATGGGTCTAAATGAAGAGTGCCAAGGCCAATCATCACAAGGAAGAAATGGAAGACATGGAAGGTCCAAAAGAAAGTTGAGAAAGTTTGTGCGGCGATCGTGTTTGATGTTCGGGGCCGGGACTCGAAGCTTGAGAGGGACGAAGGTTTGTCTCGACTCGAGATGACGCCGGGGGCTGAAAGAGCTGGCTGTGGTCAAGTCAGCAGAGGTGAGACCTTTCCAGATTCCACGTCGTTGGTGCAGTCTCGGAGCACCTCCAAGCACCCCAGAGCACCTCAAAGCCATGTCTTGATAAAGACATGTCTGTGTTTTGGATGTCTTGGGTGCGCATCGATAGGACAGTATATTGATGGCAGAGGGATTGAAACACTGTGAAGAGGCGGTGGGTCCACCATGAATACTGCAACGAAAGTAATCGAGGGCCAACAACAACACAGCGAGACAGTAGAATTCAAATAGTGATAGCATCCCGAGAGGAGCCCGCCGGGGTAATACCTCGACATATGCGCGATGCTCACGATACAGTGTTCGTCGCTTGTGTATATGCCAGTGTTGACATTCCACGGCAGTCCATTGTTGCTGACTGAGAGCAGGCCGAGGAGGAGGAGAGGAACTCGCCTCCTCCTCCTCCTCCTCCCTTGCAACTCGACACTTCTGGCAGAATTCGGCCGACGCTCTAGAAGGTGCTAGGACTGCTGATATAAGCATCCCAGCCAATCA
>JBAMDN010001099.1:0-10549 GCA_037074945.1 Tetracladium marchalianum
ATTGCTTGAAAATGGGTCTGCCCAGTTGTTGAAATGTCATTGAGCTTGAGTTCTGACCGTCAGACATACTTAGAATCATGTTTTTGCGTCAATAGCTAGGTAGCAATGGGTTTTCAACTTGTACATTTGTCTTACGCATGTAATTACTTATGATATAGAGGTTAGAGAGCACTCATGCATGTGCTTGCTCGCTCTGACTTTGCAGCCCTTGTACCAATCCAACACAAAAATCTAAGTGCCAGTCTGTCTCACTTAATTAAATATCTCAAAGTCAGGCGCGTTCGTTGGTGCGCAATCGTGGAAGACCAAGAACCAACAAAGCAAACATATTGGCAGACGCTTGGGCAGTAGTCGTTGTGATAATTCATTTGATCAAATAGAGCTGTGCATCTAGTGGTGCAATTCCCCTCTGTTGTGAACAGAGCGTCGTACTGAACCTCGCTTACAGAGCCAAGGCAGGGCGAGTCGCTCGAATGTGACCACGGATATCTATTATGTAGGTTCCTGCACCCAGGTTCACTTCACGGAAACTTCTTTCTCAGAATATAAAGTCAGCCTTTAGATCTATCTAGATGTTGCTGGATCACAGAAATTTCTAGAGGTTTTCTTGCCTTGCATCTCTCATAAGTATGCCGCGACATCCTCTTGATTTCGTTCATCTCTTCCCAACCATCTGTGAAATGTCAATCGAAAACTTAGACCGATGGCCCGTGTCCCAACTGCAAAAAGGTCTCGCTGCTCGTGGCATCAACAAGGTTGGACGTCCCACTGCCTGGGAGCTCCGTGCTATCTTAGCTCTCTGGGATGCAGGCGAAGAGACACCCAATGTAAAGCGTATTCACGAAGTTCAAGGTTGGTGGCGCTTACAACAAAGCTCGCTGAAAGAACAGGCGGCCAAGCTAGGAGTCCAGACCTCGACGCGGATCTTCAAGTATGCCCTCATTCAACAGATGATCAAGCACAGCGTGAAGGTCGAGGAAGACGAGCGCGATGCTGCTGAGAGCAATACTGCCGTGGAACTTCCCGCCTACGAATCCCATCAGCATTCGAGCCAACGTCAGAATCCCACCGGCGATGATGTTTCTACCGGTAACTCCCACCCACCTGTCAGAAGCAAAGCCACCAAAAGCGCAGTCCCAACGAGTGCTCAACATCAACTCTCTACGGGCCAATACCCATGCAAAGAGCAGACATATCCTGTCACACTCCACCGACCGACCTCCAAGAACAACCCAACGATCTTTCGCGACCTGAAACCCTCAACGCGCAAGCCAACATCACCAAGACCTAACGCCAGTCACCTCGGGCCTGGCAATATCTTTCTCCAGATCAGTGCCTATCTCGCTCCGCTTGATGCTAAAAGTATTGTGCCACGGGACGCGATGGATATTCAGGTTTACGCGGCGAATTCAGGTGAAAGTGAAATAGCGCTTCGGGACCAAGTTCGTCCTGTCGAAGATCGTGGCAAGATTTCTGCGCTCGGCAGCATGACCGACAACGAGAATTGGGCTGAGCCGGGGGGCTCAGACGATGCAGGGGATTTTGAAAGGGATGGTTGCGTTGAGTCCGAACGATCGAGGGACGATGGGGAAGTTACAAAGTGTGGAGAGGGGCGAGCAGAAGTCGAGCATACATGGCTCAATATTGTGTGTGAGAGCTTCGAGAAATTCTGAAATTTTGCGTAGAAGATGGTGTTGTGTTGTTCCTGTTCCGTTGGCTATCACTTATTTAGACATCTTCAGAATATTTTGAAATACAAGTCATCCCGTCTGCTGTTCTCTCCTACTGCTCGTTGTAGTCTGCTCTGCTCTATTTTCAAAAGGTTAGCGCCTGACAATCAGAAGTAGGACATTCACTTAAATATCAAGGAAGGGTAAATGCACTTCCTTCCTTTCATTCTCGAAGCTCTTTAGACACTTTTAAGACTTTACGAACAAGAGCACGTGATGAATTTGATGTTACAAAGTCTATAAGAATTCCACCAGAACAAACTTGCCATCGGATGTTAAGACAAAAAGGCGCTTAACAGCCCTTCCCACAGATACGATTTACCAGACCAAACTAACAGATATTCATGACCTAAGTTGCTCGGCTATCCATCCCACAGCACAATCCATCCCAGTAGAACAAGATAACTTAGATACCGTAACCCAAAACTGCCTGAAAATTCCAACAACCTGCTCCACGAATAAAAGAAACAATCAAATTTCTCTCAACCATCCACTTTCAATCCTGAGACCTACCCAACATCCTGTCATTCGATGACTCCCATCCGATCAATCAAGCCAGTTTATATATTCCTTTAACATCCGTGCAACGAATGCGTCCCTCTGTTCTCGTAGCGAATCACTGTCCTGACGAACCGAATCAAGTTCCCTGTCAGCGTCCAGGAGAATCATGTATACGGTGTCGTACGCTGCCTGCGCTTGCCTCACAATCTTCTCCGAGGCATTCAGCGTTCGAGATGATACAGCAAGCTCGGTTCGGATTGTCAAGTCGGCATCACGGGCCACCTCATTCTCTCGCAAGGCCTCTGAGAGTGCATGACGCTTTTCTTCGAGTTCGTTTCTGGCTCTAGTGGTGATAGCTTCTTGGTTCTGGAAACGACTCAAGAGAGCAGCCTCATCGTTACGAAAGTCGCTTATTTCTTGGTCAAACTCCGCGAGAGTTTCGGGCTGTAGCGTCTTCTTTCGAGCAGAATCAAGTTTTGCAATCACAGTCTGCATCCGCTTGCCGGATCTGTCATAAGATTCCATCTCGCCTTCCAACTCCGCGATGACTTCCGAGATCACGTCGGCTCCACGCCCTCCGAGTGTTTGGTGGGGAATGATGCTCTGCTGGGAGTGTTTCTAATTCGATGAAGATTAGCATTGCTCAACCTTGTACGCACAAAGGAAAAGACTTGACCACACATACCTGAGAGGGCAGGATGGTCTCCAGAGTTGAGAAATCAGTGGCAGATGGGTGCTCGAGCCTCGACGATGACGGTTGTCGTTGGCCGATCTCTGGAAAGTACATCGTCTGTCCATCGGGAGTTGCGTGGGTTAGGCCTTCAAAGGTAAAGTGCGACCTGGATGGTTGATCATTGGTTGCCTTCTGCATATCTTTTTGGGTGACTGGTGCAAACAAGCCCGTGGGACGTCCTAGCGACACAGAAACGGAAGAAAGGGAACTTTTCAGTGTCATCATGGGAGTTTTCTCCGACATATGCGTAGGTGCAGTTGCCAGGAAGTTGTTGCGTAGTGGGTAGAGACTGTCCTTGAGCACGGCAGGTTTGGTGATCGCTTCGGCACTAGGCGTCTTTGCAGGTATGCCACCCGCTCCCGCAGAGTCACCCTCCCTAACACTGAGTGCACCGATGGCTTGAGCCATATCCTCTCTGTTGGCATGAATGTTTTCTTGCACATGATCTTCAGATGCCTGCGCCGATGATTCTTCCTCTGAATGCGTGTTACGCGGCGACCCGTCCCCGGTTCTGTCGCCATCTAACTCTACATCCATGTAGCTTGCCGAGAACCTAGAAGATGTCAATTTCCTTCGTTATTAACAAGGGCAAACTCGTGGACTTACCTATGGCGAAACAAGGCATCAATCAGACCACATTTCGTAGCGTTAGAGTTTAAATCCGCGCCCATCTTCTGCCCCAAATCGAAGAGTTGAGGCTTCCTGTAATTATACCAGTTGCCGACTTCCACCAGCCTATCCTCCATCGGGTGTATTTGGAAATGACCGAAGGTTAATCTTGCCTGGAGCGTGTGCTTGTAGTCGCTGGGAGTGTATTGAATGTTTTGCTCTCTGCATTCCTGCTGGAGGGTAGCCACCTTCCAATTATTGCTGGTGAGGTCGGGCAACGGCTTAATTTCTGGGTCGACGGATGTCATCTTGTTGGCATTTAGCCAGAAGGCGAAGTTTAGGAAATTAAATGGGGATGAAGCTGAAGTGAGAACGTCCTTCGCTCAGATCAAGAGTTTAGAGGGGTTGGAGCACTTGTGCATCCTTTACTCTAGTTCAAAAAGCAGATGTTTTAGAGGATACTCACGAGATATCCACACGATTCCAGGCTGTCCAACCCCTTCATCTTGAAGCATGTCTTAAAGCGCGATGTCTCTCCCTGCAGGTGACCGCATCTATCGAAAATTGTAACAGAAAGAGTCTTTCTTTCCTAGGAGATACCCCTTTTAACAAATGTCTGGGTCCATTAGAGATAGCAAAGGCAAACGCGCCTTTTACGGGTGATGTCGACCCTTGCAGATGCCTGCATCTGGTGAATGTGGTAGAAGAAAGAGTCTTTCTTGCACGAGAGATATCTGTTCCAGCAGGTGACCGGTTCTATTGGAGATAGGACAAGCAAACGCCATCTTTGCCCGTGATATATGCGGTCCTGCAGATGCCCGCATGTATTGAATGTCATGAAATAGAGTCATTCCTGCCCGAAAATATTCCTAAGACTATATCGTCATTAGTAGACGCCTAATGAACTTTGGAATCATCCCAGACGAAGGATGGGAGTGTATAAGAGAATACGGCCTTGCTATCCTCCCCCTTCTGTATTCCTTATCTTCTTATGCTTGAATCCTACTACATCGCCCACGACCTCGCACTCTCAATATGCAGACCCCACCATCAAGCCACGATCGCGATCTTAGCATGGATGGTCCTCAGCAGGCAGACCCACCTTCAACTTCCCAAGGATTGACAATGTGGCGCTGGTCATCGCGCAAAGGATCGAAGAAGCGAGCCACGGATGATGTTAGTGGCCTCTCTCTGCAGAAGCAACCAAACAAGCGAGTCAAAGAAAACAGGTTAGATGAGGACCAAGGCTCGACTCTAAGACCTGACACCTGTGGTAGTATAATGCGACTCGCTGCCCACAACGTTCTTCGCTAACCAGACCAGATGATGTCGAAAGCACACACGCAACACCTGATGAGTCGGAAGAAGATAATAGATTGTCTATGATCAAGGAATTGTTCGAACAGGCAGAGGCAACAGGAAGCGATGATAACAAGACGCAGCAATCAGATATAGCGTCGGACGGTAGTGTCCCGAGTAGGATAATCCCGCCACCCCTCCCCAAAGTTCGCTACGCTCCTTGCTAACAACAATTTAGACGATGCTGACCCTCCTCGCACCCCGTCCTCTCCGAAGAGTACCGCCGGACGTGCGATTCGCTCAGGTGTCAAACTGACCGATGAATACAAGGGTCTGATGGATCGGGTCGCGGTATTGAACGTGGAGCTCGCACAACTGAATCGTGCTGGCTTTTGTCTGGCGGCTTGGGGTAGTCTCAAGGCGATTAATCGTACCGTCCTCACGCTTGATGAGTGGACCGAGGGGAGTATTGAATTGTGTCGCCAGGCACGAAACAAGCTCAGGGGTGAATGTGCCAAGATTATTACAAGGGCTGAGACTGATCTTCAGGTCACGGGTTGGATCTTGGAGGATTTGACGGGAGGAGAGATTGACAACTAGGTTCTTGCATAGTTATGGTTGTGGTCGAGATGACTTGGCGTCGTGAAAGATGGTCGAGATGGCGATTTGTCAACCTTGGTTCCTGTCCTTTATTGTTTCTGTGTATGATTAGATGATGCAATCAGGTCAATCTACTGGGATTTGATAGCAAAAATGAGATCCAAAGGGTTCTAGACGCATGGGCATAGTTTAGAGGAAATAACAAGATTAGAGACCTGGGAAAGGTCTAAGAGGATGCCACTGACCAAAAACTTACAAGTTTAATATGTGCAAGTCGTACGTTGATCCGTCTCACGCTTGAATACGCAGCAACTCTTTCCACTGCTGAGAGTGTCTGCAGCTTGCTATAATCGCCTGTTTAGCTCTGGCCAGTTGTAATTTGGTTTATTAACCCTGAGGGATAATTATCCCAAGAACGGCGGCGAATATCTAAAGGTTTAAAACTGTAGTAGGCTCTGATCGCATGATACCGCCTTTCATAGTATCGCTTGAAACCCTGTAGTGACCGCCAAGCACGCGTATGCGCAGCCCAGGCGTGCTTCGGTCCTCCGAAAGCTTCTTCCTTCAACGAAAAACAGCGACCATCTGGTGGAGTGAGCAAACTAAATTATTACGTAGCAAAAGATAATGTGTAGGAAGAATTTAAGGAGCTCGCCAAAACAGGGAAGCGCGCCGCCATGAGATGTTAAAACAGCTATTAGGTGTGGTTGGGGTAACTTTCTATGGTATTTGCTTGGTTGTTATAATTATTGTCCTCGCATTATCTTGAGGAATATACACGACGCTGACTGTTCTATCACTTACCTACTACTAATGGACATTATATCCACTCCTCTATCTCTTGTCCACGTAAATTCTTTCTGACCTGTCATTTCCCCCTCCTTTCTGATGGCATCTTGTCTTTGGTTGGCAGGCTGGACTTTGTGATGGACAAGGAAGAGCGGAAGATATCAGGTGAATATTTCGAGAATATGAGGATATGACAAAGAGAGGAGATCTTGAACTCAGCCGGGTCATCTAAGGGACCAAAAAGCGTAGCTTGTGCATGTTATGCTCTCGTGAAGCAGGGAGGGTGAACATTGTGATGATTTCAGCCTCAGCCTCAATTCATAGGTCGAGGGGTCTCTACTCTCCATAGGAGAAAAAAACACGTGCGGGAACACCAGGACACCTGAATTCTGCCACGAAAGATTAATTAAATTCATCTCCTAGTATATATTCATGCTCTTTAGGTTTCTTTGTATAGTTTACTATTTTTTGACTAAAATATAGTTGTTACGTCGTAACTTTCTCGGTGTTTTAAGTAGTTGTGAGCGGTATCAATTTGGACCACTTAATTTCTCCTACGGAGAGCTCCGTCAGGGTAAAGGTGACCGTTGGAGACCAACAACGCAAATTAGAGGCTCACGATGTTACGATCACGGGATCAGCCGAGAAGGATAGGAGCCTGAGTGTGAGGCACGAACAGAGGATAGAGATATCACCGGAACAGAGGAGTATGATGATTCAGGAATAGATAATATAACTACCATGAGCAAAGGCTCTGGCACAAAAGAATGCAGAAAACTAAAGAGCCTAAAAGAAGAGGGGCGAGTCGGACTATATACAGAGCTCTTCCGTACATGAGCTAAAGTATACAAGTAGTGCAAGTAATATCAGTGTACCGGTCGTCTTGATGAACCTTCTCTGGTCGTGGTACAAAACCACTCCGAATGCGTACCACCAAACGTTCCAGCCTTGGCATCCCCTGGTCTTGGCAAAAGCAGAACTGATGGCCATCACGGAATCAAGTAAAGAACCTAAGAGATTAAGCTCTTTCCAGCAGGTAGCCTTTAGAGGAGAGAAAATCGATTAATCTAAAGTTTATAAGACATGTGAGCTATAAGGTAGTAAAGATAAAAGATATATATTAAACTCGAGACACTTAAACATAAGCACGGTAGTCTTATAGCTTCTATAGCCGTCTAAGATAAGTAATCGTGCCGAGTAATTACCGGGATCTGTTTAGGGTATAAAAAACTTCTCGAACTATTATAACGCCGTCTTGCTAGTTCTCTAACCGTTCTCTGTTATATTAAACTACCAGGTCGAGAAAGAATCAAGACCGGCTAGGAACTACTGTTGTTATACTAATTTTCCCTTATATATACAACGAGTGTCACGACCGATGGCGGGATAAGCAAATTTACACCCATGCTTATCATTGCTGTCACAGAACGGTATGATAGACAAAAGTCTCATTTAAGTCATGTTACAGAACGAGCATCAAAGAGTAGAGTAACACCAGAGCGCGTTTACCGCTCTCCCTCTGTACATATCTACATCGGCCTCCCTCTCTTACAGAGGGAGGTCAACAGACACAATCAATTAACACACTCCACTTTCTGGTTCTACCAGAACAATCATTGTATTCACCAATCCTCTGCTCGTAGACTAAGCACAGTGTAACAAAGAGGAATAGTGTTGACCCCGGTAGCAGAGATAGCCTCGATAAATAACATCTATCTCCGAGTACTAGGCTGTTTCTTTTATACAAAACGTCTTTCTAAGCTACTAAGAACTAATCTATTAAGCCCGAAACCTTCTGTCACAACCGATAGGTGTGATAAGCGGGCTTCTACCCATGTCTATCATAACTGTCACAGGACAGTAGGATAGATGAAAGCCTTGTTTTAGGGTTTTCACAGAATAAGTATGAAATCGGAATACCAGAGCGTGTTTACTGCGCTCCCTTTGCATATATCTATATCGGCATCTCTCTCTTACAAAAGGGGGCTTAGACACATTAAATCATTTTTCTACTCTCAGGTAGATCCAGAACGATCACAGTATTTACCCATCCTCTGCCAGTAGACTTTAGTATAGTGTAATACCTTCTCTAATACCGGCTTTGTCTAAATTCTATTAATTCTCTGCCTTAATAGCTTAAATCGCCGGAATCTTAAAATATTGAAACTAAGCTTTGATTATTTCGGCTATAGCCCCGTTTACTTGTACGGAATCGATTATAAGCTGTCTTTTAGTCTTTAGAATTAGATTTCGACGTAAGAACCTCTGGATCTATCGTTTACCTAGTGGCTAGTCGTTACCTTGAAACCGGCACAAGCGTTCCCCGAAAACCTTACAAAACGAGTACGTAATACTATACCTCAAGGCCTCTTGAGTTAGTACCTATCTTATAAGCCGATCCTCTACTACTGTAGGAAGTCTGTATAAGTATTCGGTCGCGGTTTAATAGTTAGTGCTGTGCTTGAGTCGATCCTGTAGTATTAATTTCGGGATACTACTCTATCGAAGCTTTACAGCATGACTTGCCGTTTACGACCTCGTCGAGCGCACGTCTTACATTATATTTATTACATTAATTTTTTATAATAACGACAATCTTTAGTCTAAATTTCAAGAGAGTCAAGTGAAATTTACAAAAGTGATAAATTATCTCCGGTGGCCGGAATGGGGGGGATTTACATGTCACCAAGTTATACCACACAACCCAAGAATTCACAAATCTAGTGTTTATTTCGAACCACCGTCCGCACATACTCTCTATACTTCTGTGCTCGTTATAATTCTATTCTACTGTTGAATATTAATTAAATTCCTCTCTTTCCTTAAACATTTAGCTCCTAAATACACCTCGTGTAAAAAGGCAGGCTAGACTATTGTGTTCATCAACCTCGTTCCGGTGCAGCAATGAATCCTGATAATATGGAATTCCGTCGGCCGCTTTTTCTTCCTGGATATGAAGAACGACAGTCTTCATGATGTGCGTCCTGCGATACATGATGAACTTGCTTGCTTGTTTTTGAGTTTGACGGCAAATATTCTCAAGACTCAGGGGTATTTGTGAACATCTAAAATCTCCCCTTCTACAAGACGACACGTGAAGTTTATCAATCTAAGTATGCTAAAAAAAATCCTCCGTGGCAATCATGAGAAAACTTATCGACGTGCAAACACGGCATCTGGGAGGATCAAGGTGGTTTCCACAAACTTAGATCTATGTCAATCGTGGATTTATGTCGCGTGTTACAATTCGTGAGACCAAATGCTTTACAAACTATAAACAAGAGCCAGGCTGTTTGATATTGCTTCGTATTTGTGACTTCTTCGTTAGACGGAGAGAGAGGTTCTATTAAAGAGCCAGGCTCCGATGAGATGACGGACAGAACTTTTGTCAAGAACAGCCGTGTGCGAAGTTTTCTTTGACAAAAAAACGACAAGCCAGCGTAAGTCTCCTATCAGATGATTTCGATAGAAACTAACGTTCGCCAGACGTTCTAAGACGAGACTGATGCATCGTTGTAACAAGATAGCCAAAGATGGAAAGGCTTGTACCTTCTGGTCCGATCGTCTGTGGAACCTGGAGAGACACATTCTGCATGTCCACCCGATCGCTGATGAATGGAAGGTCCTGAAGGAGATCCTTTCTCATCTCGAGCCCGGTCCCAATCAAAACACATTGGCCGCTGGCGAAGCCCACATCTGGACGCACGACGATTCCGTGGCTATTGTGCACCCCTTTCCAGCTTCCACCGTTCACTACCTCCTGTTCCCACAAGTCGGGAAGATTATGTCCCCTCTGGATGCTTTTCACCTCCCTCGTGTTCGCGCGCGTGTCGTCCACGAACTCGCCCAACTCAAGACACTGGCCGCCGCAGAATTACAGCGACAGTATGGGCAATACTCCAAGCAAGATCTGGCTCGAAAGGAGATACTCCTTGGGGACGAGTACATGCCTGCCAGCGGACCGCCACCAGGACGAGATTGGGAGAAGGAGGTCAAGGTGGGCGCCCTCATCAGTACGACGTTCGACCGACTCCATTTCCACGTCCTCTCTATCGATTGCTCGGCCAAAGACTTCCAGACGTACAACCGTTTCAACACGAACTTCTTCGTCGATATCACAGAGTTGCCGCTAGCCCCGCCTCAAATGGCGGGCCGAAGGACAATTTTGTCAGAGAGTGCGAAATGTTGGCGATGCGGGCGACAGTACACCAGTCCGTCTGATCTACGAGGGCACCTTGCTGCGGAAAGAGAGGAGTGGAGAGCAGAGTAGCCTCTTTATCAATGTAAA